>VXBP01008913.1:0-40864 GCA_013400115.1 Rhinopomastus cyanomelas | reverse complement strand
CCATTTTCATTATGCAACACACAACCCAGCTTGCCTGGGAAGTGAGTTTTCCTAATTTATCATTCTTAAAGGGATACACAGAACAACTGATTTCCATTTCTGGGCCCCTCAGTTCCAGAAGGACACAGAACTGCTGGAGAGAGTCCAGCACAGAGCCACAGGGATGATCAAGGGGAGTAAAACATCTCCCTTTTGAGGAAAGGCTGAGGGAGCTGGGTCTCTTGAGCTTGTAGAAGAGGAGACTGAGGGGTGACCTCATTAATGTTAATAAATACAGAAAGGGTGGGTGTCACGAGGATGGAGCCAGGCTCTGCTCAGGGGCATCTAGTGATAGGACAAGGGGCAACGGGTGTGAGCTGGAACACAGGAGATTCCACATCAATATGAGAAGGAACTTCTTCCCTTTAAGTGTGACACAGCTCTGGAATGGGCTGCCCAAGGAGGCTGTGGAGTCTCCTTTGGAGATGTTTAAAACCTGCCTAGACGTGTTCCTGTGTGACTTGATCTAGGGGATCCTGCTGTGGCAGGAGGATTGGACTAGATGATCTTCCAAGGTTCCTTCCAGTCCCTGATGTTCTGTGATTCTGTGTGAATCCACTAGAAACACTGACCACAGGAAAGCATCTTTAGTCAGTGAGGGCTTGCAGCACCTTTTCAAATACAAGCTACAAAGTTAGAGAACAAGCTAAGATTATTTCCAGGAGTGAGGTGAAAGTTAATCATATGAGAGGATTTAAAGTCATGCAGCTCCTACACTGCAATTTTAAAATTAAAATGTCAAGCAGGAAGCGAATAATTCATTTCTGAGAGGTGGTGAGCACCTTTGTATCCTGTGTGTTTAAGCTTCCCTGAAGAGGAAAGGAGTGCTCTCCAGGATGAAGCCCTGTGTGCTGAAAGCTAGAATTAAAGATGCCTTAAAAACATAAGTCACCAGAAAGAAACTGCCACACAGTGTGCTACTGCCTGCTGGTTTTCTCCAGTTCAGCATGTACCCAGTCACCATCACACAGAATCACAGAACGTTAGGGATTGGAAGGAACCTCAAAAGGTCATCTAGAATCCTCCTGCCACAGCAGGATCCCCTAGATCAAGTCACACAGGAACATGTCCAGGTGGGTTTTAAAAGTCTCCAGAGAAGGAGACTCCACAACCCCCCTGAGCAGCCCCCTCCAGTGCTCTGTCACGCTCACCGTGAAGTTCCTTCTCATACTGATGTGGAACCTCCTATGTTTCAGCTCACATACGTGTTGCCCCGTGTCCTATCATGTTACCAACGTTTGGCTGAATATGTCAAAGCAGCTCACAGAATCATTTTTGTTGGAAGAGACTTTGAAGATCATCCACTCCAACCATTAACCAACACTGTCAGGTCATCTAGTAGGAACTTTTGTTTCACAGAATCACAGAACATTAGGGGTTGGAAGGGACCTTGAAAGATCATCCGGTCCAATCGCCCTGCTACATCACCTAGACCAAGTCACACATGAACACATCCAGGTGGGTTTTAAACATCTCCAGAGAAGGAGAATCCACAACCCCCCTGTGCAGCCTGTTCCAGTGCTCTGTCACCCTCACTGGGAAAAAGTTCCTGTTTACATCGTAGATTTTGCCCCAAGACTACCAGATCCTTTTTTTCTTTATAAAGAGCTTTCAAAAGACTTTTTGAAATAGATTAAGATGATAACATTTTCATCAGCAGCATTCAAGAAAGATGAACTGAAACTGGAACAGATGCAGAGAAGAGCTATGATAAGCAAGGAAAGTGAAAATCAGTACTACAGGCCAGAAGAATTTAGCTTGTTTAACAAAATGAGAAAGCACAGGCCCTCAATACTGGACAATCAGGTTTAGAGAGAGATGTCCCTGCCCATGGAACTGGATCTTTATGCTCCCTTCCTACCTAAACCATCCAAATTCTATGATTGGAACATAATAGGTTTAAAACCTGCCTGGATGTGTTCCTGTGCAACTTGGTCTAGGTGGTCCAGGGTTGGACTAGATGATCTTTCAAGGTCCCTTCCAATCCCTAATGCTCTGTGATTCTGTGATGTGTCAGAGCCACAAGGGAGGAGTGTTAGAGAAAGGATGACACAGGCACAAAAGCAGTTAGTAACTGGCTATGAATAAATTTAGACAGAAGTATCAGTACCGGCTGCAGAAAGTTATCCAAAAGGAAGAGTCACAATGAAACAACAGCCTGGGTTCTTCTAAACTCAACCTTGGTCAACCTACGAGAAAGGCTGTGACACCACAGCTCGTTGCAATAGCTGTGATTTCGTAAGTCCTTTGTATTCTCACGTCCTCAGGATATTTGTTGTAACTACTGATTTGCTGACATATTTAGCAAGTTCGAATAGATGACAAAGGCACACGGTTACTTTAGGGGAGCCACACTGGAAACTCCTCTCACACCACACTAATGGTTGATGGTTCTAATGGTACTTCTCAGTTACTATGTCATTAAGTGGTATTTTTAGGGCAATTAATGAATAAGATACTTCAAACTCCTGTATTTATTGGAAAAACCTTTCCTGAGTTTGAAGTGTGTTGACCTCTTTTCTTCTATTCCACTGAGAAAAAGACTCTTTTCTGGCTCTGGCGGGGGGATTGGACTAGAGGATCTTTTGAGATCCCTTCCAATCCCTCATGTTCTGTGATTCAACACAGGCAATGAGTATGAGCAACCTCAAACTGAGTAGGGCTGCCTACCCCAAGGTGGAGGTCAGAATGGACACAGAGTCACCGAATGGAAGGGGTTGGAAGTGACTTCTGGAGATGATCTAGTCTGACCCTGCTGCCCAGGCAGGATCACCTAGAGGAGATCACTCAGGAACACATCCGGCTGGGTTTTCAAGGTCTCCAGAGAAGGAGACTCCACAACCTCTCTGAGCAGCCTAGAGCTTTGTAACCCCTCACTGTGATAAAGCTTTTCCTCATGCTCAAATGCCCACTTTTTTCATGCCCACCACCGAGAAGAGCCTGCTTGGTCCCAGCATCCTGACATTTGTCCTTCAGATATTTATAGGCTTTTATGAGGTCTTCCTCAGTGTCCTCCTCTCCAGGCTGGACAGCCCCAGCACTCTCAGCCTCTCCTCTAGGGCTGCTGTTCCAGCCCCTTGAGCATCTTGATGGCTCTGCGCTGGGAACCGGTACAGAACTGACCGGTCCACGGACCCGTCCAGGGACTGGCGGTACCGGGGCAGTGAAAGGTAAAGCCAGCAGCAACATGCGGCCCCGCAGTGCTTCTCTCCCCACAGGCCGGCACTGGAAGGGGCACCGGCCCGGGCTCCCCGCACAAAGGGACACGCGGTGCGGAGCGGGGCCGCCGGGCCGCCACGGCCGGTAACGGCCGCCGCCTCACGGTACCTGCCGAGTTTGCACTTCTTGAGGCCGGCGTCGTCCGCCGCCGCAGCCGCCGGCCCCGAGGACTTCCTCTTCTTCTTCACCGGCATCGTCCTGCCTCGGGGCGGGGCCGCCCCGCTGCCGAGACACCCCACTCCGGGCTCCCCGCGCTCCGGCCGCCGCTCCCGAGCCCGGCGGTGAAAGGGACGAGAAGAACCGCAACCCGTCCTGCTCCGCCCCACCCCCGCCCCGGTCCCACACGCGGGTGCGGCGGCGGGAGCGGGGAACCGGGCGGTAGCAGCTGCTTCGGGGACCGGTGAGCGACCCGGACACAGACGGCGCCGGGCAGGAAGTGACAGGGCCGGTGGGACCGGCTCTGGGATGGGCGGAGCCTCCGCCACGCTCCGCCCCCGGCCCCTCCGCGTGGGTGGGGCTGTGGCTCTGAAGGCGGAAATAAAGCTGGGGAGCGTGAGCTGAGCTCCGTGTTGTTGCTGCGGGCTGGGGGTGCGTGTTGCTGGCTCAATCGCCTGCGGGGAGTCAAGAGAGCACCCGGGGCTGTAGAAAAGGCGGGTTTGCACCGCAGCGACCGCGCTGGCGGCCTCTCGGTAGGAGCCAGTAACGAAACCCCGGCGAGAACCAGCAGTGCAGGGCCGGCTCCTGGCGTGAAGCAGCAACGCGAATGCAACTTGTCGGGATTCACGTTTATTCCGCACCGCGATGCGGTGTCGCTGCCCTGTGCCGGTGGCCCCCCACAGCCTCTGCCCTGGAAGCTAAGGCTGTGGAGAGGGGTCACTGCGGCGAGAGGGTCCTGCTGACCGGGCTTCACTTCTCTGCGGCTCCCTGGCGCCGCGGAACAGGGCCGGGTCAGCCGTCCCTCTCCGGTTTGGGGTGCTGAGCAGCGAGACCGGCAACGTGGCGCTGGGGAAGTGCTTCGGCGGCTGCAACACGGAGGCGCCAGACCTCAGGCAGCGCGGGCCGCTCCCGCCTGGTACACCTCAGGCAGCCCGAAGGTGGGGCGCGCCGCCGGGACCCCGCCCCACGGGGCGTCCCGCCGGCCCAGACCGGCCTGTCGATTGCCGAGCGCGTCGGACACCGCCTCGCACCCCGCGGGCGGCCGCCCGGCCCGATCTCGCGAGGGCGCCCTGCGGCGCCATTTCCAGTTGCCACAGCGACGGGCCCGGGCAACGTGAGGACGCCGGGAGGCCGCGAGACGCCGGCCGCGCTCCCTGCCTCCCGCGGGGTCCTGCGCCCCTGCTCGGCGGGGCCGCGTCCTGCTGGCGCAATGGCCGGGGAAGGAGACCCGAGGAAGCGCTTCATTTCGGCCACGGCTGCCAACTACTTCGGGCTGGATCCAGCCGATGGTGCCGCTGCCGTGGCAGCGGGGCTCTGCTCCCGCCCGGAGCTCAGCAACTTCCTCGACGACGGCAACGAGTTTCTGCTGGTGGTGCAGCGCTCGGACTCCCGGCTCATCGCCTCCAGCAAGGTAGGGCAGTGCCCGGCTGTGGGGGGCTGCATGTCCACAGCAGACATCCCAGTCTGCCAGTGAGGTGCAGAGACTGGTTTGGGAGATGCCTTCCTTCTGCGATCAGAATTGTACAATCACAGAGTGGTTTAGGTTCGAAGGGACCTCAGACATCATTCAGTCCCAACCCACTGCCATGGGCAGGGACACTTCTTACCAGACCGGGTTGCCCAGAGCCACATCCGACCTGGCTTTGAGCACTGCCAGGGATGATGGAGCAGCCACAAGCCACATGGGCAACCTGTTGCAGTGGCTCAGCACCCTCACAGGGAGGACACCTGTTCTGGTCTCGGTGTGTGCTGTAAAAACAGCTGGTCCAGGTGTCTGTGAAGACCATCTGATCAGCTGTGTGAAATGTTCGTTAATGGTTTGTGCTGGTGCTGATCAGTAGTGACAGTTTTCTGAACAAATCCCCTTTTCACGGTTATTACAGATCGAAGATACCGATTCAAAGAACAATGTGTTGGTGTTCTTTAAGCTGCGACCTGATGTCATCACAGAAGACAATCTTCACAGTAACATTCTTGTGTCTTCTATGCTGGACTCACCGATTACTACCCTTTATCAAGCTGTACGGCAAGTTTTTGCACCAGTGTTACTGAAGGTAGGCAACACACGCTGAGTTAAATGTTCTGTAGATTTGGGTTGAAGCATTGAAATTCCACAGATGTTAACTGTTCTGAGGCAAATGTTTCATGGTTTAATGTTAGAATGTTTTAAGAGCTTATGTAATGGATGATAGTTCTGATATAGGTTGAGGACTAACCTGATGGAGAGCGGTGTAGGAGAAAGGGACCTGGGGTTTCTGGTGGCCAGCAGCATGGCCAGGAGCCAGCAATATGCTCTTGTCACCAAGAAGGCCAACAGCATCCTGGGATGCATCAGAAGTGGGGTGGTTAGTAGATGGAGAGAAGTTCTTCACCCCCTCACTCTGCCCTGGTGAGACCACATCTGTGATCTTGTGTCCAGTTTTAGGCCCCTCAGTTCAAGAAGGACACAGAGCTGCTGCAGGGAGTCCAGCACAGAGCCACAAAGATGATGAAGGGAGGGGACCATCTCCCTTATGAGGAAAGGCTGAGGGAGCTGGGTCTCTCTAGCTTGGAGAAAAGGAGACTGAGGGGTGACCCCATTAATGTTGATAAATATGCGAAAAAGGTGGTGTCAGGAGGATGGAGCCAGTCTTTTCTCAATGTCATCCAGTGTTAGGACAAGGGGCAATGGCTGTGAGCTGGAACACCAGAGGTTCCACATCAATTTGAGAAAGAACTTCCTTCCAGTAAGGGTGACAGAGCACTGAAAGTGTCTGCCCAGTGGGCTGTGGAGTCTCCTTCTCTGGAGGTATTTAAAACCCACCTGGACATATTGCTGTGCAACTGGATGTAGGTGATCCTGCTGTGGCAGGATTTTGTGATAAAGATCTTTCTATAATATTATTCTGAATTCTCAAATGCAAAGGAGGAGATGCTTTACCTTGACTTTAAGTGAACTACTGCATTGTCCCACCATGTGGTTGGTTACTGCTATTAATCAGAATAACTTTTTGAATAAATTAATGGAAGGTGAATGGTCACTATTCTGTTGGGTGAGTCACACTTTTTCAAATTTTCATTCCAGGATGAGAGGTGGAGTAAAACATTTGATCCTAAACTCCAGAAACTTTTAAGTGAGCTTGAAACTGGCTTGAGTACAGCTCTCAGAAGACCAGATCCTGATGCCACAGGAGCAACATTCAGTGAAGATGATGTGCGAGGTTTGTTTTGCAGATAGGTCTTTTATAGTTCATCTTAAAACAGGAGTAAATAACTTACTTAGAGGTGGAGTTTTCAGTCTTCATTTTCTCTATGACTGCAGAGTGTGAAATGTAACAGGATGTGGTGAGTAGATCTGAATTAGTGTAGATCAGCTCTGATCTCTTGGTATGAACTTCATGCTGATGTAGTCAGTCAGAGGTTGAATAGCAACTACCTAGTGAAAAATTGATGTATGTTCTGACTGTAAATGTATTGAGACTATTCATACATTTTATACTTAAATATTTTCCTTTATTATTTGCAGCTATACTTACACCAACAGATGAATTTCAGTTCTGGACAGAGTGTGCTCATCATGGAAGTAAATGGTGTAGTAAAGAGAGAGCATCTTATTTCAAAGACCTGTTTGAAGACATTGCAAAAGTATGTTTGCTTTTGTGTGCTATCACAGAACATTAGGGATTGGAAGGGGCCTCTAAAGATCGTCTAGTCCAATCCCCCTGCCACAGCAAGATCAAATACTAAGAGCTGCTGTGGAAACACAAGAGTTTACTACAGTTTGTGAACTAGAAATTGACCCATGAGATGATAACAGTGTGTAAATTTGTCTCCTAAAAAAGTCTTGCTTGAATAGTGATGTTATCAGTGCTTTGGATATCAGTGCCTTCTTCACATGACTAAACTCACACAAATGCTTGGGTTTTGAGAAGATTATGCCATATTCTGTTCAATAAATAAACCCCAGGAACCTGTTGTCATTCACAGCTTTAGTAAAGTGTTAATTTTCTACAGAATCACGTAACATCAGGGATTGGAAGGGACCTCAAAAGATCATCTAGTCTAATCCCCCTGCCAGTGCAGCTGGAATTCTTCTAGTTACAAAGTAGTTGTACTAAGGACATTTTTTTTCCTAGGATTATTGCAACTTGGACAGTCTCTCATTGGTTGAAGTTGTGGATTTGGTGGAGACAACCAAGGATACTGTTGACAGCGTGTGGAGACAAACAGAACACAACCCTTATCCACAGCCACGCATGCAGAATCTCTTGGATGTGATAGGTAAACCCTTACACAGGCTTTACTGAATGAACTGTTGAGACAAAGGAAGAGGAATCCTTGAGCAGGGAAGACCTTCCTCCTGAAGGCAGTGGTGACAGCCTACAGCATTAAGCTGCTTTCTTATAGGTTTGATCCATGAAGTAATTCATCACATGCTTGGGGAGATGATAGGCAGTAACAAGATGGAGCTGGTTACCTTTCAGCCAGTGGATTTGATTTGTGTTTCTTCTGACTCCTTGTTTTTCTCTCACTGGGGAAAATTTATCTACATAAACCCACATTTCAAGGTTGATTCAGTCTGCGTGGAGCTGAGAGCAGAGAAGTTGCTTCTGTTATTCTCTCAACAGCAGTTACCGTTTTCTGGGACAGGCATAAGAGAGTTTGCTGCCAGATGTGTGTGTGCAGGAGGGGAAGGACTGGTGGGGACAATCAGTTACTGCCATTACTGTTGATAAAGGTACTAATTTAAAAAAAATAGGACAAGAACATGCTGTAGCACTAAAAGGAATCACTTCCAACACACTAACATACTGCTTTTCTCTACTTTTCTATGTTCTAGGTGGCTCGCTGGGTAGATGTGTTCAGAGAAAATTAGGAGCTTTGAATTTGTGGGCAGATGCTTTTCACAGTGTTAAGGAAAATCTAAAGGCTGGCATCTTGATTTGTGAGCAGTGGGTGTCAGCTTGTGAGCACCTCACCGGACAGCTGTGGCAACGTTACTCTCTTCATCCATGGAAAGATGAGAAGTATTTCCCTGAATCGTTGGCCAAACTTGGCAAACGTCTTGATGAGGTAGAGATTTGGATTATATGTGTTATCTCATTGCACACAGAATCATAGAATGTATTGAGTTGGAAGGGACCTCCAAAGGTCATCTAGTCCAACCCCTGTGCAACAAGCAGGGACATCTCTAACTAGAAGAGATTGCCCAGAGCACCATCCAGCCTGACCTTGAATGGCTCCAGGGATGGGACCTCTACCACCTCTCCAGGCAGTCTGTTCTAGGGAGCCACCACCCTCAGATTAAGAACTTTTTCCTCATGTTCAGCCTCAGTCTGCTCTTTTCCAGATTCAGACCATGACCCTTTGTCCCATTGTTCCCTGTTCTTGTGAACAGTTGTTGCCTAGCTTTCTTAGAGGCTCCTTTTCAGGTACTGGAAGGTTACTATAAAGTACCGCTGGAGTCTTCTCTTCAGGCTGAACAACTCCACCTCACGGCCTGTCCTCTTAAGAGAGGTGCTCCAGCACTCTGATGGTTTTTGTGGCCTGCTCTGGACATGCTAAACAACATTAAGTTAAAAAAGGGAATTAAACCACTTTAAAGTCAGGTAGCACTCTGTAATCCTGTTTGCCTGAGCCTTTCAAAAGTTTCCTATAAAAAGGAGAAGCATGCTGCTTGTACTTCTTACTTCAGTTGTCAGTTTTATGTAAAAATATGTTGACCCTATCCAGCACTTTATTTCCATTCTAGGTGCTGACTGTTAGGACACTGCATGAGAAACTGACACTGTTCTTGCCAGCTGGAGAGCAAAACACTTTACACATGGCCCAGGTGTTTGAACCCTTTGCTGGCCTAAATCCTGTGCACTATAATCCTTACACAGAGGTACAAGGCTTGTGTTTAATTTATTCCCATTCTTTCAGTGACATTTTGTGATGTGTATGGGTGGTCCTAAACTAACATCTGAACTCACTGTCTCTAGCCATTATGGAAAGCAGCAGTCTCTCAGTATGAAAGAATAGTTGCACCATCAGAGCAGAAGGTAGCCAGCAAATTGAAGAAGTTGATTGCAGACATTCAGGACAGTCCTCAGCAGGTATGGGTGTTTTTCTGGTCTGGAAACCTTTTTAAAGGTGTAGTTACTGAATAAAGTAATCAGTTTATAGTACAGGAGTCACAGAATCATTCAGGTTGGAAAAGACCCCCAGGAACACTGAGTCCAACCAGCAGCCCAATTCTACAAGTTCACCCCTAAACCAGAACCCCCAACACTACATCTAAGTGACTTTTAAACTCATCCAGGGATGGGGACTCAACCACCACCCTGGGCAGCCCATTTCAGGGCCTGACTACTCTGAGTGAAGAATTTTTCTGATGTCCAGTCTAACCCTCTCCTGTTGGAGCTTGAAGCCCCTCTCTCTGCTTCTATCAGTAATGACCAGCCCCAACATCTCAACAATGTCCTTTCAGATAGTTGCAGAGAGCGATGAGGTCTCACCTTAGCCTCTTCTTCAAACTAAGCAGCCCTAACTCGCTCAATCTCTCCTCATCACATTTATTCTCCAGGCCCTTCCCCAGCTTTGTTGCCCTTCTCTGCACTTGCTCCAGCACCTCAGTGTCTCCCTTGTACTGAGGTGCCTGAAACTGCNTCCAGTCTAACCCTCTCCTGTTGGAGCTTGAAGCCCCTCTCTCTGCTTCTATCAGTAATGACCAGCCCCAACATCTCAACAATGTCCTTTCAGATAGTTGCAGAGAGCGATGAGGTCTCACCTTAGCCTCTTCTTCAAACTAAGCAGCCCTAACTCGCTCAATCTCTCCTCATCACATTTATTCTCCAGGCCCTTCCCCAGCTTTGTTGCCCTTCTCTGCACTTGCTCCAGCACCTCAGCGTCTCCCTTGTACTGAGGTGCCTGAAACCGGACCCAGTACTCAAGGTGCAGTTTCACCTGTGCTGAGTGCAGGGGGACAATCGCCTCCTTATTCCTGCTGGACAGACAGTTTCTAACACAGGCCAGGATGCCATTGGCCTTCTTGGCCACCTGGGCACCCTGCTGGCTCCTATTCAGCCTCCTGTCAGACCCTGTGGTGCTCTCCTATGACTTGCACTGAACTTTTTGAACTTCATATTCCAGCTTCTTCAAACATTTCAGAAATACAAGGAGCTGGTAAAGCATCCAAATATAAGCAAAGAATTACTTTTTGAAAGGGAAACCTTGCTAGCAAGACTTGAAGATTACATCAAAGGTAAAAATCTATTTAAAAGTATTAATTTCATTAGGAGTTTCTTGCAAACACTGGGATTCTTTGTTCACTTCTGGAATTCTATTAGTATCCCTGGATTATTTTCATACCTACAGCTATAACTTTTAAGCTTGTTCTGTCAAGTTACTTTTCTAACATGAGTGTTTTGGCTGTGTTAGATTATCAGACAGACTTTGAATCTCGATGCCATGGTGTTCCTGGTGATGTTTCTGGACCACTGTCAGGCAAAAACCTTTCTGAAGTTGTCAATAACATTGTGTGGGTGCAGCAGCTGGAGCTGAAGGTAACAGATTCCATCACTGTTTAGATACAACATTCTCCTAGGATGTAGAATGTGGCTGTAGGAGAAAGGGACCTGGGTGTCCTGGTGGACGGTACGATGACCATGAGCCGAGAAGGCCAGTGGTGTCCAGGGGTAGATCAGAATGGGGGTGGTTAGCAGATCAAGAGGTTCTCCTTCCCGCTGTTCTGCCCTGGAGAGGAATGTTGTGTCCAGTTCTGGGCCCCTCAGTTCAAGAAGGACACGGAGCTGCTGGAGAGAGTCCAGTGCAGAGCCACAGAGATGATGGAGTGGAACATCTCCCTGATGAGGAGAAGCTGAGGGAGCTGGGGCTCTTGAGTTTGGAGAAATGGAGACTGAGGGGGTGACCTCATTAACGTTGATAAATCTGTGAAGAGTGGGTGTCAGGAGGATGGAGCCAGGCTCTGCCCACCTACAAGCCCCTGGGGGCAGCCATGATGGTACTTACTACTATCTTCACTCTACTGTGATGGGAATTTGGATGTTAGTGACTCAATTCAGGATTCAGTTGGGTGTTTTTTTCCTAACTGGTTTTCAAGTCCCACTTAGATGTTTTGTGATACTGGTTTTTACTGCTGTCATTTTTCTTTTCTGACCAAGTGCTGGGAAGTTCAGCTTCTCTTTGTGGTTGTGTTTAAGGTGGTTGATGCTGTCAAGCTGGCAGAGGCTCTTCTGTCCGACTTGTCTGGATATCAGGCTCTGCATAACAGCGCAGATTCTTTTCTGGAACAGCTAAAAGTGTATGAACAAGAGCAATTCAGTGACTGGTCTAGGAACATCCAGTTGGAATTATCAAATCCCAAGTCAGGACTGTGGTAAATACCCTGATATTGTGCATAATGTTTATGCTGAAGTGTGGGGTAATTTAGTGTTGGAATTATGAAATCCCAAGTCAGGACTGTGGTAAATACCCTGATATTGTGCATAATGTTTATGCTGAAGTGTGGGGTAATTTAGTGTTGGAATTATGAAATCCCAAGTCAGGACTGTGGTAAATACCCTGATATTGTGCATAATGTTTATGCTGAAATGTGGGGTAATTTAGAGTTTGACAAAGGAAATTCAAAATGTTTTGACAACTGTGTAACCCAGTCCAAGGAGCACAGCCATCAGCAGGAAGCACCGTTTATTGTCAGTTCTTTAATAGTGTAGGGATAAGGTTGTGTAATCCATCACCCTGGAAATAAAGGAGGAGGACTCTGACCAAAAGCACCCTGACAGAAAACCCCAAAGTAGTGACAAAGTCCATAACAAAAGAGAAATCTATCCAAACATGTCATAGAAAATGTCCACTAAACTGACAGTCCGGGTCATTTCCTGAGTTGGGTCCGTTTAGGGAGGGAAGAGGAGAGTCCAGCACAGAGAGAAGGCACAACTCCGTCTCCCTGGGTGGTCTCTCCAGGCAGCCTCCCTTTTGTACTGTGGTGCTGCTTCAGCAATCTCCCCCCTGAAGCAGACACCTGTTGCCACCCAATCCAGAGAAACATAACAGAAGGACATCAAGCTTTCTAGCAAGGTTTATTGTACTTCTGTAAAGTTCACCTAAGCAAGGATGGGTATAAAACTTCATTAAACACCATGTTTGCTTTGGTTTTGGTTTAGCATCCAAGCTAATAGTCCAGTGATGGAGTTGGATTACAAACTTGGAACCCTAAACATACTCTATTCAGATCGCTTGGTGACTCTCCTCAGAGAAGTGCGTCAGCTCTCTGCGCTTGGCTTTGCCGTCCCGGCGAAGATCCAGCGCGCCGCAAACACCGCGCAGAAGTTCTACAAGCAGGCGGTCATCCTCAAGCAGGTATGAGATGAAATCCTGTAACTCTTCCTCTTCTGGCCTCCCAGCTTGAGTGGTGGAAGTGCTCTATGATTTTGGGGTGTTTTGTTTTGGATCGGAACGAGTTATAGTCTTAAAGCCACATGAGGTGGCTGCGCGAATATTAGAAGAAGAGTTCATAGATGTCCTATTTTAGTCTTAGAAGTTTCTGATTAGGACTGGCTTGTCCTCACCATTCCCAGCTTTAAATTTGGAAGGTATTAATGACAGTAGGATGACCATGAGCCAGCAGTGTGCCCTGGTGGCCACAAGGCCAATGGCATCCTGGGGTGGATCAGAATGGGGATGGTTAGCAGACTGAGAGAGGTTTTCCTCATGCTGTGCTCTGCCCTGGAGAGACCACATCTGGAATGTTGTGTCCAGCTCTAGGCCAATCAGTTGCAGAAGGACACAGAGCTGCTGGAGAGAGTCCAGTGCAGAGCCACAGAGATGATGAAGAGAGTGGAGCATCTCCCTGATAAGGAAAGGCTGAGGGAGCTGGGGCTCTGGAGCTTGATTGACATCCAAATACTTTTATCTGCTCTTGTGTTCTCTCCATTTTTACAGGTGGCACATTTTTATAATTCTATTGATCAACAAATGATTGAGAGTCAGAAGCCAATGATGTTACAGTCTGCTCTAGCGTTTGAACAGATAATTAAGGTGAAAGAATTCTCTTTGTATTTTTTAATTTTGATTTTTGTCTTGGGAATTGTTTTCAGGGTTTGAATTTACACTTTAATCATAACTTATTTAATAGTTGGAAATGTAACCCCTGTTTCAACAGTTCTAAATAACATTTTGGTCTGTTTTAGTAGAAAGTTGCGCATACTTCACTTGAGATAAATTGGTGTTAAGAAGCTGTTTCATGGTATTGACTGTTACCAAATCTCTGTGGATTTTGTAGTTCCCTTGATTATTTCTAATTTGTGTTTTGGGTGGGCTGAAGAAGGGTAGATTCAGTTTTGAGCTTGGTTAGAATCACAGAATCATGGAATCATTAGGGATTGGAAGGGACCCTGAAAGATCATCTAGTCCAGTCCCCCTGCCAGAGCAGAATCACTTCACTGGAGAAGTTATGGAATCAGAATCACTCAGGGTTGGAAGGGACCACCTGATCATCCAGTTGCAAACCCCCCACCTTGGGCAGGGACACCCCACCCTAGACCAGGCTGGCCAGAGCCCCATCCAGCCTGGCCTTAAACACCTCCAGGGATGGGGCCCCCACCTGGATGTGTTCCTGTGCAACTTGATCTAGGTGATCCTGCTAGATCTTTCGAGGTCCCTTCCAATCTGTAACGTTCTGTGATTCTAGCTGGTAGACTCTATTTGTCCTTAAACCTCACAGAGTGTGTATGTTTTTCAAGCATTCAAAATCTGGTCCTGGAGGAAAAGCTCAAGTAACGTGGGATAATCCTGGAGAACTGGACGCGTACATCCAGAAACTCCAAGCTGCTGCTGAACGGCTTTCCACTGAAAACAGAAAACTAAGAAAGTGGCACACCACCTTCATTGAAAAGGTACTTTTTCCAGGTGAAATTGAAATCACCATCTCTTAGAGCTTACTTTATCCTTTCTTTTACCTGATGATGAATATGGTCATTATCCTTTATCATCCTTTTGATAGGTTATATCGCTCATGAACATCGATCTACTTCGGCAGCAGCAGCGTTGGAAAGATGGACTCCAGGAGCTCAGAGCTGGTTTTGCCAGCCTTCAGTCACAGGCAGGGTTTCATTATCATACTGCAAACTCTGAACACTTTGCTTTTCAACAGTTAGCAACACTTACGATTCAAACATAGCATGATTGAATTCATTTTGATGGAGTTACCGCTGAGCTTAGGGGAACTGACTTTACTAGTGGATAACAGCTGTGAAGTAAAAATCTCAGATGAGTAGAATTCGTAGAATCATTCAGGCTGCAAAAGACCCCTGAGATCGTAGAGTCCAATCAATCCTACTCTACACATTCACCCCAAAACCAGATCCCCCAACACTACATACTTTTCATGTCGTACTGGTAATGAGAAAGGAACAACACCTGGTCAGATAACAGGTGTTCAGACAATGTACTGAGCTAGTTTCAGCTTGTGATTACGCTTCGAGGAGTCAATTAAATAAACAAGTAGGCAGATAATTAAATAAATAAAACTTGTTCTATTTTAGGGATTTAAATCTCGTGATATGAAGGCTTGGAGGCAGCACTGGAATCATCAGCTCTACAAAGCTCTGGAGCATCAGTATCAAATGGGCTTAGAAGCACTCAATGAGAATTTACCAGAAATAAATATCGATCTAACATTCACGTAAGTCTTCTTTTACCTAGTAAGGCAGTTTTTGGTCTCTGGTTACCTTCAAGTACTAGTGTTTTTTGATGTGTCTCCCGTTGTAGGCAAGGCCGGTTGCAGTTCAGACCTCCTTTTGAAGAAGTACGAGCTAGATATTACAGAGAAATGAAGAGATTCATCTCCATCCCAAATCAGTTCAGGGGAGTAAGTGAAACAGACGACGAGTCTATATTCACTGTTATGACTGAGAGAAATGCAAGTGGGTTTCTGACTGCCTTCAGTAAAGCAGAGGATTTGTTCAGAAAGCTATCGGACGTCCCAAATCAGTTCAAGGTATTTTCAGTGTCTGGCTGACTCATGCTTTTTTCTTTCTTTAAGCTTCCTATCACTTTAGGCTTCAGACAGTCTAGAAGTAACTGACTTTAGTGCGTTAGTGTCCCTTTCTGCAAAGTGTGTAGGCAAAAACATGGAAGTCCATCCATGTCAAGCCAACCACGTAAGCACATGCCTGGCTGGAAGCATATAGACCATTTGCACTGAAATCTGTGGTACAGCTGCCTTCTTACTCTTGTTCAAAATCTGTTTGGATTATCATTAATGGTGTGGTTAGGGATTGGAAGGGACCTTCAAAGATCATCTAGTCCAATCCCCCTACCACAGCAGGATCACCTAGACAAGTCACATAGGCAAGTTTTAAATGTCTCCAGAGGAGGAGTCTCAACAACCCTCCTGGGCTGCTTGTTCCAGGGCTCTGCCGCCCTCAGTGGGAAGACGTTCCTCCTCGTATTGATATGGAACCTCCTCTGTTCCAGCTCACTCCCATTGCCTGTTGTCCTAGCATTAAATGCCACTGAGCAGAGCCTGGCTCCATCCTCCTGACACCCATCCCTCACATATTTATAAACATTAATGAGGTCACCCCGCAGTCTCCTTCTCTCCAAGCTAAAGAGACCCAGCTCCCTCAGCCTTTCCTCACAAGGCCGGTGTTCTACTCCCTTTATCATCTTCATGGCTCTGTGCTGGACCCTCTCCAGCAGTTGTGTCTCTTGAACGAAGAGAATCTGTAAATAATTGAAACAACACAAAGGTTAAAGAGTGTGTAGCCTGAAAAGATAATTGTTTTCCTGTTATTGAGAAGCAGTATTTTAATCTCAACTATTTATTTTTCTTGAAATCAAAAAATAATGTTGGAAAGGACTGGATTGTGATTGGCCAAGTAGACATGGAAATGCTGGTGGAAACACACCTTTCTAGCAAGCAGGACTGGGAAAAAAACTTCAAAGCATTAAAAGTACGAGGGAAAGAAGCAGAACGTCTTCCAAGGTACTGTGTAACTGCTCTTGTGTTTGAATCATGTATGCTGTCACAGAATCACAGACTGTTAGGGACTGAAAGGGACCTCCAAAGATCATCTAGTCCAGTCCTCGTGCAAACTAGAGACTTAAAGACACGACTCTACAAAGAACTAAAGTGTTTTTGATTATGGCAATATTCCTTTTTGTATTTAGAGGCATTGTTTATCTAAAATCAAGCCATTTTCTATTTGGAGGAACAGAGCATAAAACTGCACATAAATGCAAAATGTTTATAAACACTGCAGTGTTCTGAGTAATTTTCCCAATCAGCTATAACTTGGACTTGTAGAATTAAGAGGTGATAATTTATTAGGCTGCTAAATTAGGCTAAAGTATAGACACACATAGAGATACTGACATGTAAGTCAGTTTCAGTATCCTACTGAATCAGTCAGTATCCTACTGAATATTTGCTATTTTTAATCTTTTCTCTTGAAGCACCATCAGGATAGATTGTTTAACAGTTAACTGCAACCCTGTGAAAAATGTGATAGACGATTTCATCCAGAAATTGTATGATGTCCTTGTCCTTTCTTTGAGAAAATCAATTCAAGGTAAGCAACTTCTGTGAATGGGATCTCTTGTCATTGTGTCTGTTGTACTCGTGGAATTTTTGTTCATTGTAAATATGTTTTGAAAGAAACAGTTTGGTCTTGGGTGCAGTGAGCTTCAGCAATCACAGAGCAGAGAAACTAGTGTCTTACTAATTTTTCACTGCTGGCCTTACCCAAGACTCCTTTTTGTCCATGTCCATCTCTCCTGTTCGCTTATTTCAGCGGTATATGTTCCACAGAATGTCAGGGGTTGGAAGGGACTCTGAAAGATCACCCAGTCCAATCCACACATCACATCAGGATCCCCTAGATCCAGTCACACAGGAACATGTCCAGGCGGGTCTTAAACGTCTCCAGAGAAGGAGACTCCACAGCCCCCCTGGGCAGCCCCTTCCAGGGCTCTGTCACCCTCACTGGGAAGAAGTTCCTTCTCAGATTGATATGAAGCCTCCTATGTTCCAGCTCACACCTGTTGCCCCCTGTCCTATCATTAGATGACACTGAGCAAAGCCTGGTTCCATCCTCCTGACACCTGCCTTTTCCATATTTATCAACATTAAGGTCACCCCTCAGTCTCCTTTTCTCAGCCTTTCCTCAGCAGGGAGATGCTTCACTTCTGTCATCATCTTCATGACTCTGCTGGGCTCTCTCCAGCAGTTGTGTCCTTCTTGAACTGAAGGGCCCAGAACTGGACACAATATTCCAGATGTGGTTTCACCAGGGCAGAGTAGAGGGGGAGGAGAACCTCTCTCCATCTACTAAGCACCCTCCTTCTGATCCACCCCAGGCTGCTGTCGGCCTTCTCGGCCACAAGGGCACACTGCTGGCTCATGGCCATCCTGTTGTCAGACAGCTCCTTTCTCAGTACCAAGAAGATCTGCCTTGGTAGGAATTATGGAGGTTTGTGGAGTCTCCTTCTCTGGAGACATTTCAAACTTGCCTGGACACGTTCCGGTGTGACTTGATCTAGGAGATCCTGCTGCGGCAGGGGGATTGGACTGGATGATCTTTTGAGCTCCCTTCCAATCCCTAATGCTCTGTGGGTCTGTTATTACAGTCTAAACCATGCACTTCATACTGTGAATTACATTTTTAACGCTGTGTTTATAAAAATGTGCAGTTTGTGTTGAAGCAGCATAGAAAATTGGGGGCTGCATTTCTTAGGCAAACACTTTGTACACTCTCCTATCTTTTGTCAGTGCTGTGTCACTGTAAATACATCAGAGTCGTGTATTTATTACTGCAAATATTCATGGTTATTCTGTTTTCCATCTGTATGTAGCTCACCTATGTGATGTCTCTACATTTCTCACTGATGCCATGGAAACTTTAGTCATTAGGCCACAGACTGTAGAGGAAATAGCAGAAGATAATGAAAAGTATCTAAAACTACATGAACGGAAAGAAGGGGTAAGATAATATTTTATCACATCCACAGCAATAGCTCACAACAGTCTAATTGTTTGCTAGAATGGAAACTTCATAAAGTTCATGTAACTACTTTAGAATGTGGTAGCCATCTAGAGTCATGGCAGTGCTCCATGTAGCACAGTGTTTGGTCTCCAGCAGTGAATAAAGTGGCTGCCTAGGGGAAAATTCAAAGTCTGGGAAGTGTAGTTGGTGATTTCTTGCATTTCCAGCTGCTAACCAGAAACGTTTTGATTATTATGTTGTTCCTGGGCACGTGGTAACACTTCGTGGATTTCATAGAGTAGAATCACAGAATCATTCAGGTTGGAAAAGACCCCTGGGATCATCAAGGCCAACCATCAACCCTACTCTACAAGTTCACCCCTAAACCACATCCCCCAATGCTACATTTAAGCGACCTTTAAACTCCTCTAAGAATGTTGACTCAACCACCACCCTGGGCAGCCCATTCCACAGCCTTACTTCTATTTTTACAGTTTTTACTGCTTTCCTGTTTCCTTACTTCTATCAGGATCAAGGTTCAGATCCTATTTTTTCCCAGTGTTTTGATGTTATTCTATAAACAGTACTCAAAAAGCAGGTATGGGAAAGCACTATATAAAAGGTCAAGGAGAGGTTTAAAACCTGCCTGGATATGCTCCTGTACGACTTCATCTAGGTGATCCTGCTGTGGTGGGGAGACTGGACTGGATGGTCTTTCGAGGTCCCTTCCAATCCCTGATGTTCTGCAATTCTGTGAAAAGTTGGACTCGATCCCAGGGGGTCGTTTCCAACCAGAGTGGTTCTGTGATACAATCTGTGCACATGCAGTTGATGATTCTCCTGTATTTACTTACAGTTTTGATGAACAGGATTTGCTCAATGTTTACAGACACTCATATTTTTGTGTTTGAATTTAGATTTTTCTTCTGTTTCAAGAGGCTGAAGATAAGAACAAACTTCTGCGAACGGTGGCTGGGGCAGGCTTGGACACTATCAGTAACCTAAGAGCTACGTGGGATAAATTTGAATTAATGATGGAAAGCCACCAGCTTATGATTACAGAACAGGTAACAATCAAAGATGAATGTTTTACCTAAAAAAGTTTAAATTGGTTTGAATAAAAGAGTGGAGTACTATTGTTTCTTAGGCTAAATCCACGAATGTTCTCATTTCAGTGTTAATACCAGTGCTACTGAGTTGGAGTGTTTAGAGAAAGAAGGTTTCAGGTGTTTAAATGATAGCTGGGTGAATTATATGTATTGGGTTGGAAGAGAACCTCCAAAGGTCATCTAGTCCATCCCCCCTGCAAGAAGCAGGGACATCTCTAACTAGCTGAAAAGGACCGCCAAAGGTCATCTAGTCCAACCTCTCTACGAGAAGCAAGGACATCTCCAACTAGAGCAGACTGATGATGCAAATAGACAGGTCTTGAGTACCAGCAAGAAAATTTGTCAGTGCCCCTTCTCGAAAGAGATTAATTGATCAAGTTGTAGTTGCAAACCATTGAAGCAATTCCATTTCAACTCTTACTTTACAGATTGAAATGATGAAAGGAAGTGTGATTTCACGTATTAATGTGTATTTGCAAGACCTGGAAAAGTTTAAAGCTCGTTGGGATCAGTTAAAGCCAGGCGATGATGTCATTGAAGCGGGCGATCAGGGCGTGCTTGAGAAAAGTGCTCAGATCATAAAGGAAAAGAAGAAAGAATTTGATGAACTTGAGGCAGTGAAAGAAAAGCTCGTGTATGTATATTTCCCTTTGTGCCACCAGTGTGTGGAGTTTTTTGCAGCAGTAGTATCTCAGAAAACATAGCTAATGTTCATCAGACACACGGTGTAAGGAATTTTATTTGTATTATGTGTTTTTCATTAGTCCTTCAAAGTACTTTTTTTTACTGACATGAACTTTCCAAGCAAAGTGTTTTTAGAGATTTTTTTGAATGAATACTCTCCCCCAAGTTAATGTAATGTGTGAACTTCTTAAAGGTAGACTTAGTAGGAGAGGTGGTCCCTTGGGGTTCCCTCAGCAGGAGAGGTGGTCCCATGTATTTGTTGATTACTTCTATTCAAAGAGACTGTAAGGAAATTGCAATTGGCAGCAACGTTGTTCAATAAAGCCAATGGGTTTCCTTGAGAAGTAGAATTCCTTCCCTGTAGTGGCACCATACACCATGAGGGTATAGTGGAGCAATGCAGTCGATAACACAGCGATCTTTTCATTCAGTGAAGAGTGTCATCATTTTAAATTGGAGGAGCCCGACTTCTCACTATCAGAAGTTGTACGCCAAGATATTAACGATTGTGCAGCAGTGTGGGTGTTGTATGAAGAGTTTTATCAAGGTCTTCAGGAAAAAGCCAAAGAAGACTGGATCACTTTTAGGTATGATTTTGTTATGTGATTTTTTTTTTTCACAGACTTACACACGTGTGGTTGTAGGACTGTGTTGTTGTGACCTTGTTGTATTTGATTTTCACGCAGGAGTAAAACATACCTCTTTGAAGAATTTCTGTTTAACTGGCACGACAAAATGAGGAAGATGAAAGAACATACTGTAATGACAGTAAAGCTGCAAAAAGAGGTGGACAAATATAAAGTAAGATGCTAATTACCATAAGACCTATATTATTGGGAAGTAGTTAATTCTGCAGCTCATTGTTAAGTTCTTTTAATAAAATGTATTACAGGTTAACAGAGCATCTTCTGCTATTGAACATTTTACTTTCGAGAACCTTTTAATCCCCTGCAGTGAACATGAGGGTCATTACAGCTCACACAGACATGTTTAGCAATGAGTTTTCCTCAGTTACATGCTTAAACCTGAAATTCAGAAACTAAAAAAGCAGCTGTGCCGGCTTGAGGGTTAAAGGTGGAACCCTCCAGAACACGTTGTAGATTCCCCTCCCACCAATACAGGAAGAGAATAAACAAATTTGAAAACTAGAATAAATTGTAAAATGTATTCAAAGTGAAATAAATTTAAAAGAAAAACAACAACGGGAAAACCCTCATAGTAAAGAAGAGGGAAATTCAGGGAGATGATGTAAGAGAAGAACTATGTACAAAAGGCAATTGGATGTAGTTCT
This sequence comes from Rhinopomastus cyanomelas, assembly GCA_013400115.1. NCBI lineage: Eukaryota > Metazoa > Chordata > Aves > Bucerotiformes > Rhinopomastidae > Rhinopomastus > Rhinopomastus cyanomelas. Next base: position 19,397 of record VXBP01008913.1, on the reverse strand, counting down.
GGCCTCCACTTGGTAGGGGGCGCTAGCAGTCAGCTGCTGCCATGTCCCGGACGAGAAGGCAGGGAAAACAGTGCTGGCTACTTGCCTGCCTTGCCCTGATGCGTGCCTGGCTCTCAGCTCTGCCCGTGCTCACCTGGCAACTGCACAACCAGCACCACCACAGTCCTCTTCCCCCTCATGAACAACGGAGCCACGCTTAGAACTGGTTTAAGGCAAAAACGCACGTGCAGAATCCCCTCCCAATCTACCACCAACTGTCGATAAAAGCTTATAACTAGCACTACAGAGAGAGTAGAGGATGTCTTGCAGGAGAAGACAGGCAAGCTGGGCAGGATCAGAACGTAGAGTGATACATCCTCTCTCCTCCATAGCCATCCCCCCTCCCTGTCACGCTTCCAGATTGTCCCTCCAGTACTAGCATCCCCCTGGTACTTTACCCCCCATTTCTGTTCCCAGACGTGAGTGGTTTGGGAGTTACATCAGTTTTTCTGGGTCCTAAAACCTAACCCATCACAGAAGTTTTTTTCAATTTTCATAGAGAAAGGTTTCATTTTAAGGATGTTGATTTTTGTCTTGTTTGAAAACCATGTCTTTGTAATAAAATAAATACAATTGTCGTGAAGACTAGATGGATCCACATATGCTTTTTTGTTCCTGTAGATGATAACCCCACTCCTAAAATACGTAAGAGGAGAACATCTGTCTCCAGATCATTGGCTGGATCTCTTTCGTCTTCTGGGTCTTCCTCGAGGCACCACACTGGAGGGTTTGCTGTTTGGAGATCTGTTAAAAGTGACAGATGCCATTATAGAAAAAGCAGGGGAACTGAAGGTATAAATAATTTCAAGTACAGGTGCTGTGTTTTGGTTTATTTTACATGACATATCTTATTCTGTGTGAATATTGATGCTTTTGTGACTACAGCAGTAGAATTTGTGTTGTATTTGGGAGTGGAAAGCTTGCTGCAAGCTCTGTGGTTTCAGCTGAAGTCTGTTTATGCTTTTAAATAGGATTTGAATTGTCGGGCCCAAGGGGAAGTCACAATCAGAGAAGCATTACGTGAACTTGAACTCTGGGGAGCTGGAGCTGTCTTTACATTAACAGATTATGAAGACAGCCAAGGCAAGACTATCAGGCTGATTAAAGACTGGAAGGACATAGTCAACCAAGTTGGAGATCATCGCTGTCTTCTGCAGTCCCTGAGGGATTCTCCCTATTACAAAGGTTTTGAAGATAAAGTCTCCATCTGGGAAAAAAGGCTGGCTGAGCTGGATGAGTGTCTGCAGAATTTAAACCAAATTCAGAGGAAATGGGTTTATTTGGAACCGATATTTGGTCGTGGAGCTCTGCCCAAAGAACAGGCTCGTTTTAACAGAGTTGACGAACAGTTCAGGTGAGTGTTACGGAATGCAACTTGTCTTCTTTGTAGTATCTTTCACACGTGTAGGCTAGGACATCCTTCATGGTGAAACACCATATGGAACGGTGTTGGAGTAAGCATGGAGATGGTCAGCAACAGGAATTCAGTCACAGAGTCAATCACAGAATGGCCAGGGTTGGAAGGGACCTTAAAGATCATCCACTTCCAACCCCGGGGGGATTGGACTAGATGATCTTTCAAGGTCTCTTCCAATCCCTAATGTTCTGTGATTTATGAGCTACCCCCATCTTAATTTTTACTGCTGTAATTACTTTTATAGCAGATTCAGATGAAAATGAATTTTTAATGAGTTACTGCATTTTTTTCTGTTAAGATCCATTATGTCGGATATCAAGAGTGACAATCGGATAACATCGCTGAATGCCCGGACAGGAACAAGAAACACCTTAGTTACCCTGCTTGACCAGCTTCAGAGATGTCAGAGATCTTTGATGGAGTTTTTGGAGGTACAGATAGCTTTTTCTGTAAAAAAAGACAAGTTTGCATTTAAATCAACAAAACTGATCTATTTTGTTTTTCTATAGGAAAAGCGCTCGGCATTTCCAAGGTTCTATTTCATTGGAGATGATGACCTGTTAGAGATTTTAGGACAGTCCATGAATCCTCAGGTTATCCAGTCTCATCTTAAGAAGCTCTTTGCTGGTAATACTTGACTCTTCATCTTTTGAAGTCCCTTCCAAACCCTAATGTTCTGTGATTCTGTGATTCTTTTGATCTATGCAATGTACTTGTTCAGAAATCAGGTTCTGCAGAGCGAAGCAGTCTGCATCAGACTTTTTTCTCTGCTCCTAGACAATAGGAATTAGTGTCTGGCTTTAACAGCATGTAACTGCATTGCTATTTCTTGATTAATAGGCATTAACAACGTGAGCTTTGATGAAGAATTTAAGTACATAGTTGCCATGAAGTCTGTAGAAGGAGAAGTTGTGCCGCTCAGAAATAAAGTTCCCTTGTCAAACGATGTGGAGGTGAGATTCTCACACCCAAGTGTAGTCAAAGCATCTCAGAGATGATTTTGTAGTGTAACTTTGGAGTTTTGTTTATTTTTCATCTCTTTGTTAGGTGTGGCTCAACAGTTTGGCTTTGGAGATGAAGGAAACCCTGAAGCAATTGCTCGTTGACTGTGTTGGTGCTGGGAAAAAATCACAAGGCTCGATTGATCCGTCGCTTTTTCCTTCCCAGGTGGTAGTTGACCCAGTAATGTGACTGTGTAGCCTGAGATTTATCAATTCAGTTATTTTTTGAAGTCTCTTGAAGAAATATGCAGATGGATTTGGAAGAAATCCTGCTGTGGCAGGGGGATTGGACTGGATGATCTTTCGAGGTCCCTTCCCATCCGTAGTGATTCTGTGATCCTGTGATGTATCAGACCTGACGAGCAATGATCTGTTGCAGAGCAGTAGGAGAAAGGGACCTGGGGGTCCTAGTGGACAGCAGGACGACTATGAGCCACCAGTGCGCTCTTGTGGCCAAGAGGGCCAACAGCATCCTGAGGTGGATCAGAAGGGGGGTGGTCAGCAGATCAAGAGAGGTTCTTCTCCCCCTCTACTCTGCCCTGGTGGTACTTCATCTGGAATATTATGTCCAGTTCCGGGCCCCTCAGTTCCAGAAGGAACTGAGCTGCTGGAGAGTGTCCCTCTTAGAGCAATGAAGATGATGAACGAAGTAGAACACCTCCCTGATCAGGAAATGCTGAGGGAGCTGGGTCTCTCGAGCTTGGAGGAGGCTGAAGGGTGACCTCATTAATGTTGATAAATATGTGAGGGATGGGTGTCAGGAGGATGGAGCCAGGCTCTGCTCAGTGGCATCTAATGATAGGACAAGGGGCAATGGGTGTGAGCTGGAACACAGGAGGTACCTCATGAATATGAGAAGGAACTTCTTCCTAGTGAGGGTTGCAGAGCACTGGAAGGGGCTGCCCAGGGAGGTTGTGGAGTCTCCTTCTCTGGAGAAGTTTAAAACCCACCTGGACATGTTCCTGTGTGACTCGGTCTAGGTGATCCTGCTGTGTCAGGGGGATTGGACTAGATGATCTTTCAAGGTCCCTTCCGATCCCTACTGATTCTATGATTCCATAAATGCCACAGGGGTTGAAAATCTTTTGTGTTTATAAAATGTAATTTGAAGTTTCTCTTCCAAAGATTCTTTCCTTGGCAGAACAAATTCAGTTCACGGAAGATGTTGAAAGGGCAATCAAAGAGCATAATCTGCAACAGTTAGAGTTGGAACTCATGGCTAAACTGGAACACTACACAAGTGTTGATACTGGTACGGAAGGTACTGGGAGTACAGGTATAAAAATTGTTACCTGCTTCTTTCAAATGACTTTCTGATTATTCCCCCTTTAGTTGAGTTTCCATCAGTGGGCAGTGTAGGAGCACACACTGGATTTCTTTCAAATAACACTACACTAATGTGTTCTCAGGGTGCACTTAATGCACCCACTCTGCTGCTGGATGTTCATTCCACATCACTCTAACAGGTCTGAGGAAGATCTCCAGAGCGCGTGTCGTGTGCGGTTTGTTTCTTCATCAGGTTAATTCACTTGTTGTGCCAGAGTCTGCTGAAGTGGACATAGCTCTAATAAACTGTTTTCAAGAAAAGCCTCTTTCTCTCGAGTGTAGAGGCAGATAAAATCACTTCTAAAGGGCTGAAGTTACGTGATGATTCACATTCTCTGACAGGATCTCGCTTTGTGCTGCTTGCTTTAGATAATAAACACTATCCATAGAAATAATTGAAACCAGATCTTCATAAAATTGCTGATAATAGAAAGCAGTTAACTAGACACCAGGTACTGTGTATCTTCCTTACTACACTGACAGAATTTATGTTGCTCTTATGATTATTTGCAGAATTGGGAATCCTTGAGCTTAAGCTTAAAGCTCTGATTCTTGATATCATTCACAACATTGATGTCGTGAAGCAGCTGAATCAAGCTCAGGTTCACAGTGTTGAAGACTGGGCTTGGAAGAAGCAGCTGAGATTTTATATGAGAGACCAGCAGTGTTATGTTCAGATGGTAGATGCTGAACTCCAATATACTTATGAATATCAGGTGTGTTGGTTCTAATTCTTCCCTGGTGGCTTTTAGACATTTATTTTTTTCCAGTGGATGACTTACAAATGGAATTCATGAAATTGCTTGATCAATCATTTCTGTCTGCCAATCAGCATCTTTTGTTTTGTTTCTGCAGGGTAATTCTCCTAAACTCGTTTATACACCTCTGACAGATAAGTGTTACCTAACTCTTACTCAGGCTATGAAGATGGGTCTTGGAGGAAATCCCTATGGTCCAGCTGGAACTGGAAAGACAGAATCAGTGAAGGCCTTGGGTGGGCTTCTTGGAAGACAAGTCTTAGTCTTTAACTGTGATGAGGTGAGTATGGTTCTGTATTACTTCGGAAATGGAGAAAAGGACACTGGGGTGACCCCATGAATGTTGATAAATATGTGAAGGGTGGGTGTCAGGAGGATGGAGCCAGGCTCTGCTCAGTGGCATCTAATGCTAGGACAAGGGGCAATGAATGTGAGCTAGAATACAGGAGGTTCCACATCAATATGAGAAGGACCTTCTTCCCAGGAGGTTGTGGAGTCTCCTTCTCTGGAGATGTTTAAAACCCACCTGGATGTGTTCCTGTGGGACTGGATCTAGGTGATCCTGCTGTATCAGGAGGATTGGACTGGAGGATCTTTCGAGGTCCCTTCCGTTCCCTAATGTTCTGTGATTCTGCAGTATCTGTGCCCATGATAATTTATCCATTCCCGTTAGGACCTTGTGGATATTTGGAAGGACACACATTTTAGTGGATGGGAAGGCCTTTCATTATGCTCTTTCTATTTTTAATTTGGATACTACTTTGTTTAATTTGAAGGGCATCGATGTGAAGTCAATGGGCCGCATATTCGTGGGCCTAGTGAAGTGCGGTGCCTGGGGCTGTTTTGATGAATTCAATAGACTCGAGGAGGCTGTGTTGTCTGCGGTGTCCATGCAGATTCAGACAATTCAGCATGCACTGAGGAAGCACAGTCCTGTATGTGAGATGCTTGGCAAAAAGGTATGACAAAACTGACTTGCTTTCTTCTTATGAAAACTGTCTATGAACAGCAGGGTCAAACGTGCAAGCTGAGTGCTGTAACCACGTGCAGTCCACTCAGCATTTCTCAATGTGGTTTCTTGTGACCATATTCTCTCTGGAGAGATGGAGAGAGTCAGGGCTGTTTAGTTTGAGAAAGAGGAGGCTGAGGGGAGACCTCATTGCTCTCTACAACTGTCTGAAAGGACACTGTGGAGATGTTGGTGCTGGGCTCTTCTCACAGGTCATTAGTGACAGAACCAGAGGGAAGGGCTTCCAGCTCCAACAGGGGAGGTTTAGACTGGACATCAGGAAGAAATTCTTCATTGAGAGAGTGTTCAGGCCCTAGACTGGGCTGCCCAGGGTGGAGGTTTAGTCCTCATCTCTGGATGAGTTTAAAAGTCACTTAGATGTAGTGTTGGGGGATCTGGTTTGTGGGTGAACTTGTAGAGTAGGGTTGCTGGTTGGACGCGATGATCCCAGGGGTCTTTTACAACCTGACTGATTCTATGATTCTGCTGTTACACTGCACTCTCTACGCTAGGTTGAAATGGATCATAACTCTGGAATTTTTATCACTCTGAATCCTGCTGGAAAAGGTTATGGAGGAAGACAAAAACTGCCTGATAACCTCAAACAACTTTTCAGGCCAGTAGCTATGACTCATCCAAACAATGAACTCATTGCAGAAGTGATTTTGTATTCAGAAGGCTTTAAGGATGCTAAAATACTTGGTAGAAAATTAGTGGCTATTTTTAATCTAGCCAGGTAAGTGTTCTATTTACTGTTTTCTTCCTTAGTCATGTTGCCTTTCTCATTCATGTCCTGCTTTTTGTTAAAGCATTGATCTTTGTGGTTGTCTCACTGCCATGTTGCTTCTTGTCCATCTGGTTGATACCAAAACACAACTGCAGGGATAAAATCTGCACATGTTTGCTGTTGATTTTCTGTAATTAATGAGATGTTCTGGTCATTTATGGCTGGGATAATGTGTCAGAAACAAAACTACGCATAAACCTGCAGGTTTTACTACTTACTATAAACCCAGCTTTTAAATCTGAGTTTTATACTGTGTAAATCTCTATAAAAAGTAGTTTCAGTTACTAAAAGATTGCAATATATTGGGAGGATTGAGAGTGGAAATACCTGGAATCTAGTTGTAATCTCAAGGTGGCAGAAAACTGCTCCCCTGTTACACTCATTAAATCATGGAATCGTTAAGGTTGGAAGAGACCAACGTGATTATAAAGTCCAACCATCAACCCAACCCAACCCTGCTCACTGAACCCGGTTCCTTGATACCACATCTGCGTGTCTTTTGGACATCACCACTGACAGCGACTCCACCACCTCCCTGGGCAGCCTGTTCCAATCCCTGGCTGCTCTGTCAGGGAAGAAATTTCTCCTGATGTCTAATCTAAACCTCCCCTGGCATGTGGCAATATGGATGCTCACAAGCATTGTGCTGAGTTTAGACTTGTGAAGTTGGTGGGAGGAACTGGCTTTTTGCTTATAAATGTACATTTGTGTGGCCAGCAGGAGCAGGGAGCTTGTCGTCCCCCCTGTACTTGGCACTGGTGAGGCCACATCTTGAGTACTTTGGGCACCTCAATACAAGAGAGATGTGAAGGTGCTGGAGCAGGTGCAGAGAAGGGCAACTAAGCTGGTGAAGGGCCTGGAGAATCAATCTTACGAGGAAAGACTGAAAGAGCTGGGGGTCTTCAGTTTGAAAAAGAGGAGGCTGAGAGGAGACCTCATCACTCCCTACAACTACCTGAAAGGATGTTGTGGAGAAGTTGGTGCTGGTCTCTTCTCACAAGCAATTAGTGATAGAACAAGAGGGACTGGGCTCAAGTTACAACAGGGGAGGTTTAGACCTGATTTTAGGAATTTTTTTCACAGCAAGAGTGGTCAGGCACTGGAAGGGCTTCCCAGGGAGGTGGTTGAGTCGCCATCCCTGGATGTGTTTAAAGATGGTTTGGATGAGGTGTTGAGGGGTGAACTTGAAGGTAGAGTAAGTGGTTGGACTTGATGATCCCAAGGGTCTTTTCCAACCAGAGTGGTCCTGTAATTGTAGAGACAACAAAGTGCAGAGGTTTTAATTAATGCTGTAAGGGACATTTAAAAACACATTAGCTTTTGAATCTACTCCCTCTGTTATTTCCAGTGTTACTGCTTATGCCTCTGAAGTGCTGCAATTGCTCAGTGGCTTCTCTTGTGCCCCAAACCATAAGCATACTCACTCACCAGCCAAAAGCTTCAGATGCTGTCACCTGAAGTTCATTACAATATTGCTTTTTGCACACTCAGGGAGCTCCTGACACCACAGCAGCACTATGACTGGGGCTTACGAGCATTGAAGACTGTCTTGAGAGGCTGTGGCAGTCTTCTTCATCATCTGAAGAAAAGTGAAGCAAAGCAAGAAAGTAAGGTTGATCAATAACTCTGTCATTCTGTGCTCTGATCCCACCTCTAAAGCCTTAGCAGATGGGCTTAATCACTGACACATTCTACGGGGAAGAAACTCCCCAGCTAGCAGCCTCAACTGATCCATCAGCTTTGCTTTCATTTCCAGTTAACGAGAGCCGCTTGGTGGTTCAAGCTCTGCGCCTTAATACCATGTCCAAGCTTACGTTTGCCGACTGCGCGCGTTTTGATGCGCTGGTCAGAGATGTGTTTCCTGGCATTGACTTCAGAGATGTGCAGTATGCTGAGCTAACTACGGCTTTGCAACAAGTCTTCCAAGAAGCAAACCTGGAAATCATAAGCACCCAGGTAAACCTCAGCTACAGTGAGAAACCAGCACGAATGAGTCTCAATTTGAATGAGTTAGGTGACATTAATGTGGGTGGTTTTGAGTATATTTGAGTAATTGGTTATTCTTGAAATAAGTCTTTTGTTGTGAAAGTGAGAATAGCTGACAGGGAGTAGAACACCTCCCTGGTGAGGAAAGGTTGAGGGAGCTGGGTCTCTTTGGCTTGGAGAAACAACGATTGAGGGGTGACTTCATTAATGTTGATAAATATGTGAAGGGTGGGTGTCAGGAGGATGGAGCCAGGCTCTGCTCAGTGGCATCTAGTGATAAGTCAAGGGACAACGGGTGTAAACTGGAACAGAGAAGGTCCCATGTCAATATGAGAAGGAAATTCTTCCCAGTGAGGGTTGCAGAGCACTGGAAGGGGCTTCCCAGGGGGGTTGTGGACTCTCCTTCTCTGGAGAAGTTTAAAACCCTCCTGGACATGTTCCTGTGCAACTTGGTCTAGGTGATCATGCTGTGGCAGGGGGATTGGACTGGATGGTCTTTCGAGGTCCCTTCCAATCCCTGATGTTCTGTGATTCTGTGAAAGATGACAGTGATTGATTTAGCTTTTAGAACTTCACATGGCTATCACCTTTTTATTCTCTAGATCAAGAAGGCTTTGGAATTATACGAACAGCTGCGTCAAAGAATGGGGGTAGTTATTGTAGGACCGAGCGGTGGAGGGAAGTCAACGCTTTGGCGGATGTTGAAGACGGCGCTCGGTAAAACCGGCAGAGTGGTGAAGCTCTATACTATGAATCCCAAAGCTATGCCTCGACATCAGCTGCTGGGCCACATCGACATGGATACCAGGGAGTGGTCCGATGGCGTGCTCACCAGTAGCGCTCGGCAGGTGGTGCGAGAGCCCCGAGGTAGGTTTGCGAGGGCCTTACGCGTCGTTATGTGTAAGTGACTGGAGTTGTTCATTTCCAGTTAACACTCTTGTATCACACATTTGTGTTTGTTAGTAGTGTAGGCTATGAAAAGCTTTGGGTGACAGCCATGGGTAAGAACACTGGTAGATGCTTGGCATGTGTTGTGATAAGAAACATATACAGCAAAAAGATAAGGGATATAAGAAATATGCCCCGGTGAGGCTTAGCACTGGTGAGGCTGCACCTTGAGTGCTGGGTCCAGTTTTGGGCACCTCAGGACAAGGGGGACTGAGAGACTGGATCAAGTGCAGAGGAGGGCAACAAACTGGGGAAGGGCCTGGAAAATCAATCTGATGAGGAGAGATTGTTTAGTTTGAGGAAGAGGAGGCTGAGGGAAGACCTCATCTCTCTCTACAATTATCTGAAAAGAAAGTATAGAGATGTTGCTGCTGGTTTCTTCTCACAGGTAATTAGTGACAGAACCAGAGAGAAGGGTTTCAAGCTCCAACAGAGCAGGCTTAGATTGGACATCAGGAAGAGATTCTTCCCAGAGAGAGTGTTCAGGCACCAGAATGGGCTTCCCAGGGTGCTGGTTGAGTCCCCATCCCTGGATGAGTCTAAAAGTTGCTTAGATGCAGTGTTGGGGGATCTGGTTTGTGGGTGACCTTGTAGAGTGGGGTTGATGGTTGAACTCTATGATCCTAGGGGTCTTTTCCAACCTGAATGATTCTGTGAAACATGCAGCAAGAAGGAAAAGCATATAAGGGATATATGTGGTTCCTCTGTGGTAAGGAGTCACAAGGATTATACTTAATGATTTAATGAAGACTGACTATTAAATAGTGTTAAAATAGAAAGGGGTGCTGCTCTTTAAGTGTTTTTCTTAGGTTTGGTAATTTGGCTTTTGTGTCTGGCAACAGATGTTACTTCCTGGATAATCTGTGACGGTGACATCGATCCCGAGTGGATTGAATCTCTGAATTCTGTTTTGGATGACAACAGATTGTTGACTATGCCCAGTGGAGAAAGAATTCAGTTTGGCTCCAATGTCAACTTCATATTTGAAACTCATGACCTTAGCTGTGCCTCTCCTGCCACGATATCTCGGATGGGAATGATCTTTCTGAGGTAAATCACAGAATCATTGGGGATCGGAAGGGACCTCGAAAGATCATCTAGTCCAACCGCCCTGCCACAGCAGGATCACCTAGACAGAGTCACACAGGAACACATCAGTCCCTACTGTTTGGTGATTCTGTGACCCTTAGTGAGCACAAATAATGGTTAGAAATTCTTGGTAAAGTGTTTACCTGAACCCTTTCTGTAATTTCATTGTTCCTTTGAACCTGGCTGTGTGAGGATATAAATGCCTTGTGCTTTTCTGAATCTTGTTTTCTTTGACTTAGTGATGAAGATACGGATCTTAATTCTCTGATAAAGTCTTGGCTAAGAAGTCAGCCTGAAGAATGCAGGTGCCACCTCGAAAACTGGATTGGGGACTATTTTGAAAGGGCTTTAAACTGGGTCGTGAGGAAGGTTGGTAACAATGGAATTTCAGCTTCTGCTAGGTTGATCTGTTTTTGTAGTTCAATAATGAAGGGGTCATTCATCTAGTGATAGGACAAGGGGCAGTGGGGGTCAGCTGGAGCACAGGAGGTTCCACATCAATCTGAGAAGGAACTTCTTCCCAGTGAGGGTGCCAGAGCCCAGGCAGGGGCTGCCCAGGGGGTTGTGGAGTCTCCTTCTCTGGAGACGTTTAAAACCCACCTGGATGTGTTCCTGTGTGACTTGGTCTAAGTGATCCTGCTGTGGCAGGGGGATGGGACTGGATGATCTTTCAAGATCCCCTCCAATCCCTGATGTTCTATGATTCAGTGTAAAGTGCTTTAACAGATGAAAGGTAATATCATTACTTTAATAGAGCAGAATAGTCCAAAACCCTGTGCATCATCTGGATGCTGTGATTGACTTGTACATCAAGAAAATAGGCTGGAATTTCTAGACAGTTCCCTGCCTCTCCTTCTTCTGAATGTGTTGAATTTGCATTGAACAAGCAGCATAAAACATTATTTGGGAGAAATCCCCACTGCTGCAGCCAGTAGCTGCTGTTTGGGAGACCTACATTAGCATCCCTGGGGGTGAATATATGGTCCTGTTGTGTTTGGAATGTTACTTTCACTCTTGATTCTCTCATGCATGTGGATTTGAAGTGTCTTCACTTGAATACAGAGGAAAATCCATGACTTTGATTCTGAGGCTGTGGATCCCCATTAGTGCTGAAGAGCAAAATGCATACAGCGCTCACTGATGAGAGACATTCCCAGTATGCAGTTGTGTTGGTTTCTTAGAGAGTCTCCAAACCCATAAGGAAAGTTCTGATGGCTTTTCCTAAAACTTTCAAAACAATGCTTAAAAATAATCCCATGTCAGGTGAATTTTCTAGAACAAGAGCAGTGTGGAGATGTTCCATCACCTGTAGAAGTGTCAGAGAGCGATGAATGTACTTTAATCTGCTACAACTTGCAATTTACAGAATGACTTGGTGGTAGAAACAAGTCTAGTTGGGACTGTGCTGAATGGACTGTCTCATCTTCATGGCTGTACTGACCGTGGACAGTTTATTATTGGCTTGTTACGTGGTCTCGGTGGCAACCTCAACATGAAGTCACGACAAGAATTTGCAAAAGAGGTAATTTTTTCAGCAAGTTTCTTAAAACTCGCAGTGTATGTAGTGGTGCTGGAGAGCTGGGTGGGGAGCAACTTAATGAACTAGAACAAGGGCAAGTGTAGAGTCTGGCATCTGGGCAAGAACAACCCCAGGTACCTGTATAGGTTGGGGACTGACCTGTTGGAGAGCAGTGTAGGAGAAAGGGACCTGGGGGTTCTGGTGGCCAGCAGCATGGCCAGGAGCCAGCAATGGGCCCTTGTGGCAGAGAAGGCCAACAGCATCCTGGGGTGGATCAGAAAGGGGCTAGTTAGCAGATCTAGAGAGGTTCTTGTCCCCCTCTCATCTGGCCTGGTGAGACCACATCTGGAATCTTGTGTCCAGTTGTGGGCCCCTCAGTTCAAGAAGGACACGGAGCTGCTGGAGGGAGTCCAGTGCAGAGCCACAAAGTTGATGAAAGGGAGTGGAGCATCTGCCTGCTGAGGAAAGGCTGAGGGGGCTGGGTCTCTTTAGCTTGGAGAAAAGGAGACTGAGGGGTGACCCCATTAATGTTGATAAACTTGGGAAGAGTGGGTGTCAGGAGGATGGTGCCAGGCTCTGCTCAGTGACATCTGATGATAGGACAACGGGCAATGGGTGTGAGATGGAACACAGGAGATTCCACATCAGTATGAGAAGGAAATTCTTCATGCTGAGGGTGACAGAGCTCATGGTGGGTCGTGGAGTCTCCTTCTCTGGAGATGTTTCAAACCCACCTGAACATGTTCCTGTGTGACTTGGTCTAGGTGATCCTGCTGTGGCAGGGGGATTGGAGTGGATGATCTTTTGAGGTCCTTTCCAATCCCTAATGTTCTGGGAGTTTTGTAATAGCTTCTGTCTTCTAGCAATGCAAATTAGCAATCATAGAGTATGTGTTTGTATCATAGGTAATAATGCTCTAATTTGTAGTGACATCTACAGTGGAGTAACTGAGAAATCATAGTCATAGAATCATAGAATCATTATGGATTGGAAGGGACCTCGACACATCATCTAGTCCAATCCCCCTGCCAGATCAGGATCACCAAAGGGATGTTCCATCTATCACCCATACACTAAGTGCGTTGAGCAGCCCCTTGGTGCTGCCCCAAGAGTTACAGAACAAATAATGTTCAGAAGAGGAACAGGCTGCTGTTTATGGAAGGCCTTGCTCATAAAGCAGATGCAGAACATGACTGGATTTTCAGAGGCAGCCTTTCTCAAACTCAAGATTTAAGTATTTTATTTTGTGGAATTATTCTGTGACTTCTTTAGCTTAGCTTGAAGCTGTTCCTTAGCTTTTGCTTATCTTGTCTGTGGGACTGTGGATTTAACAGATTTATTTTATTTCAAAGGTCTTCAGCTGGGCGCAGGAATCGCCACCAGATCCGAGGAAGCCCCTGGACACATACTATGATGCTGGCACTGGGCAGCTGATGCTGTATCAGCTGAAAAGAACTGAAAATCTGACAGCTGATGACTTCAGTAATCTTCAAAGGCTTCCAGTCATCCAAACCCCGGACATGCAGAGAAGCTTAGATTACTTTAGACCCTGGCTAGACCTGAGCAACAAGCAGCCGTTTCTCCTTGTGGGTCCTGAAGGATGTGGAAAGGGGTAAAAATAGTTCCTGTTTTAAGCAAAATCTTCTTCTAGGTGCTTGACAAAGTTTTTAATACTTCATTGTAACAGTTCCGTTATATGACTTGGCTAGCGTGTCACTCGCTTGGGTTATTAATAAACCATTCTGTAATGGCTGGTAGGTAAAGCCTTTTGGAGATCTACCAGGAGAGTAGGACAGTTCAGGCTGCCACTGTGCAAACGTTCGGGCTGCTAGGACAGGAAATGGTCTCAAGTTGCTTTAGGGGAGGTTTAGATCGGATCTTAGGAAGGCGCCCTTTACTTAGGGAGTGGTTGGGCACTGGAACAGGCCATGGTCTAGGGAGCTAGGGAGATGTTAGGGTGAAGACTGGACTTGATGGTCCTGGAGGTCCTTTCTGGCTATGATGATTCTATGATTCTAAAAAAGCATCCATCTAAGACATCCAGATGAGGATGGAAAACCTTTGAAGTGGCAGCTGAAATGCACATTGAGGTGTCTGGTTTCAACTCAGGAAGGACTAGATGCCTGTGATAGGCAATCAAATTGTTGAACCCCTCCAGGGATGGTGCCTCCACCCATTCCCTGGGCAGCATGTTCCAAGGCCTCCCCACTTTTTTTGGGAAGATTTTTTTTTCCTAAGATCCTGTCTGAACCTCCCGTGGCACAACTTGACCCCATTTCCTCTGGTCCTGTTGGTAGTCACTAGTGAGAAGAGGCCAACACCCTCATAGTGCCCCTCTTAGGTTCCTTATTTAGATGGAAGGGTGGGTGTTGGGAGGATGGAGCCAGCTCAGTGACATCTAGTGATAGGACAAGGGGCAATGGGTGTGAGGTGGAACAGAGGAGGTTCCACATCAATATGAGAAGGAACTTCTTCATGGTGAGGGTGACAGAGCACCGGAGAAGGGGCTGTCCTGGGTGTTTGTGGCATCTCCTCTGGAGTTGTTTAAAACCCACCTGTCCATGTTCCTGTGCGAGTTGGTGTATGTGGTCCTGCTGTGGCAGGGAGATTGGGCTAGATGATCTTTCGAGGTCCCTTCCAATCCCTAATGTTCTGTGATTCAGTGAAAGGAATTTAGGCTACATATGTGGTTTGTGTAGGTGAATATTTCACTTGTATTGAAAGATACTACAGTTTTAAAGGTAGTGTTGAGTTGAGCAAGCCTCAGACATCAGCCCTTACGTGAGAATAGTCTGTAGTATCTTCATTGTAACTGCAAATCTCTCCAGTGTCTTTGGAAGCCAAGCGTTTTCCTGCGTGTCTGTGTCGTTCACACTTAGCTGTATGTGCACACGTTTGCTTTTCTAGGATGTTGCTTCATGACGCGTTTTCTCGACTGCGATCCGCTCAGATCGCCACCGTTCACTGCAGCGCGCAAACCACCTCTCAGCATCTGCTCCAAAAACTAAGTCAGACGTGCGTTGTGATCAGCACCAACACCGGGCGAGTGTACAGGCCGAGGGACTGCGAAAGGCTGGTTTTGTACCTGAAGGATGTGAATCTGCCCAAACCTGATAAATGGGGAACCAGCACTCTGGTGGCTTTTCTACAACAGGCAAGCACTTCTGTTAATGTGTATGCGCTCTCTGACTGCGAGGTTGAAGTGAGGTGGGGGTTAGCCTCTTCTCCTTAGTGACTAGCAATAGGACAAGAGGAAATGGGGTCAAGTTGTGCCAAGGGAGGTTCAGACTGGATCTTAGGAAAAACTTCATCTCAGAACAAGTGAGGAGGCTTTGAAACAGGCTGCCCAGGGAAGGGGTGGAGGCACTGTCCCTGGAGGGGTTCAACAAATGGGCAGACGGGATATTTCAGGAGATGGTTTAGTGGTTGGGGTTTGTTGGGAGGACAGCTGGACTTGATGACCTTGAAGGTCTTTTCCAGCTTTGACTCTGAGTCTATGAAGCAAAACATTGCTCATGTCAGCGAGTTATGATGGAGTAGACATGTGAATGACAAGGCAGTCATCAGGAGTAGCAGCCATGGATTCACCAAGGACCAGTCAAGCTTGACCATCTTGATGAACGTGTGTACTGCAGTGGCAGAGCCATCAATGAACTGATGGATTTTCTCTACTTGGACTTCACTAAGGCTGTTGTTACTGTCCCCTAAAAGACCCCCCCAGAAAAGCTGTTGATGTAGAAGCAGATAGTAAGGCCAGTCAAGAACTACCTGAACAGCCAGTGGTGATCAGTGACGCAGTCTAGTTGGAAGGTCAGGACCTGTTTAACACCTTGATTAGTGGACAGTGGGGCAGAGCAGTGTGTACCCTCCAGAAGTGTGCAGCTGACACCAAACTGTGAGGTGTAGTAAACCTGTAGCAAGGAAGAAGACAATAATAAAGCTATACTGTTGCTTTTCTGCTTTTCTTCCTTGTACAGTCCTCTGTTGGCTTATTCTAATGAAACAATTATTGACTTGTTAAAGGTTCTTACATATCAAGGATTTTACGATGAAAATCTGGAATGGGTTGGTTTAGAAAACATCCAAATTGTGGCTTCCATGTCTGTGGGAGGAACGTTAGGAAGACATAAACTTACCTCCAGATTTACTTCTATTGTTCGGCTCTGCGCGATCGAGTAAGTATGTGGGAGTGAGTTGACTCTCAGAGCTCAGATTCACCCTGTGTGTGTAAGTTTCTGTTGTAGTCTTTCAGATGAACAGTTGTGACAGAAGCAGAGGGCAGGGCTTCAAGCTTCAACAGGGCAGGTTTAGATTGGACATCAGGAAGAAATTCTTCCTGGAGAGAGGGGCAGGCAGTGGAATGGGCTGCCCACGGTGGTGGTTGAGTCCCCATCCCTGGGTGAGTTTAAAAGCCACTTAGATATAGTGTTGGGGGACCTGGTTTGAGGGTGACCTTGTGGAGTAGGGTTGGTGGTTGGACTGGATGATCCTAAGGGTCTTTTCCAACCTGAATGATTGTAGGATTTAAAAACTGTAAATGACTTCTTACAATAAAACAGTGTTACAGCTGCCAGTTGGAGGTGCCATTCGTTGAAATGTCTCAGGAATTATTTATAGAAATAGGAATATTTTGATGCTAAACCTGAGTAGTGACAGACCATAGTGATGACTTTTTATTTCCTTTATAGCTACCCAGAAAGAGACCAACTGCAAACTATTTACAGTGCCTACTTGGAACCTGTACTACAGAAGCACCTAAAGAATCACCCTGTTTGGGGCTCTTTACCAAAAATACATCAGCTGGCAGGATCTATGGTCCAAGTGTATGAGCAGGTTTGGAACATTTTTAGTTGCTTTTCTTGTGGAGGTGGATAATTCACCTTTTATATTTTTTAAAAATTATTAGCTTTTTATACTATCTAAAGAGTGAAGAAGTTTATCAGTATTAAATTCTAAGTTCCTATGTTTTCATAATGTTTGTATCAAGTGTAGAACTACATGTTTGCATGGAATCCTAGGTATTAGATGCAGGCTGTGTTACCGTAGTCCTCCAGATTGAGGAGGAGTTGTGGAGTGTTTACTTCTAGAATATTCATAATTAATTGAGAGATATGATTCTCCTTCTCTGGAGATGTTTAAGACCTGCCTGGACATGTTCCTGTGTGACCTGGTCTAGGTGATCCTGCTGTGGCAGGAGGATTGGACTGGATGATCTTTTGAGGACCCTTCCAGTCCCTAATGTTCTGTGATCCTGTGATACAGGTCCTCACGTAGACAGAGCCATGGTGTAAACCTGATCTTTATGACTGGAATGTGCACAGTCATTGACTGGGATGTGCCAGGAGGCAGAACTTTCAGATTCTCAGTGTGTTTTAAGAAATTTAACTCATCCCACTTGGCCCAAATAAATCAATGATGAAGACAGTTACTCATGGGGTTAATGATGCATTTGTAAATGCACTAGCAGTCAGTCCTAGGTGCTGGATGCATTTGTTCCTTCAAAACAGCACAGAAGAAATGTTCTAATAGAAATGTTCTAATTATTAGAAATTTTTTTGTGATCAGAATCCAACATTTAAACAATTAATCCTCATACTTGTCAAAAAAGCTACAGAGTGCATGGATAAAACATCTAAATGTACAGATGATTTAGCAAACTAATTTATCTGATCTTTTACAAAAGCTAAATCTGTATTTCCAACTGCTTTACATTTTAAAACATCTGTTTTTTTACCTCACCCTTAACTTCTGCCTTTAGGTCCGAGCGAAATTCACCGTTGATGATCACAGCCATTACCTGTTCACTCCCAGTGTTCTTACTCAGTGGGTTCTCAGTTTATTCAGATATGATTTAGCAGATGGTAAGTCACTCCTTCACTTCTCATTGATGAGAGCAATTGTAAAATCACCTGAGATTATTGGTGTCACTCCAGATATGGTTGGCTCCATATGCAGCTCCTTCTCCACCTCTGGAAACCTTCATAAACTCTGAACTGTCTGTGACTCAGTAGGGGGGGGGAAAAAAGGCCTTTTTTTACTGTATAAAAGTTCCTTCTATACAGTAAAGGAGATTAAAACACTCCAGTGTTACAGTCCCCCATAACATCCTCATAAATCAGTTTAGGAATTGTGGAATCAATGATCAGATTGTGGATTGGATGAAGAATTGACTTTACAGTAGAGCCCAAGGTGTCGTGTGATTGATGGTGCGGAGTCCAGCTGGAGACCTGTAACTAGCAGTGCCCCCCAGGCATCAGCCCTGACTCCAGTGCTGTTCAGTATCTTCATTAATGATACTGATGATGGAATAAAGTGTCTGCTCAGCAAGTTTGCTCATGATACCAAACTGAGTGGACTGGTCGATTCACCTAGTGGCTGTTCAGCAGTTCAAGAAGATTTGGACAGGCTGGAGAGTTGGGCTGGGAGGAACTTAATGAGTTTTAAAAAAAAACAAATGTAGAGTCCTTAACTTGGGAAGGAATAATGTGATCCTGCTATGGCAGGGGGATTGGACTAGAACATAGGAGGTTCCACATCAATATGAGAAGGAACTTCACCATGAGCGTGATGGAGCACTGGAAGGGGCTGCCCAGGGAGGTTGCGGAGTCTCCTTTACCGGAGAAGTTTAAGACCCACCTGGACGTGTTGCTGTGTGACTTGGTCTAGGTGATCCTGCTGTGGCAGGGGGATTGGACTGGATGATCTTTTGAGGTCCCTTCCAATCCCTAATGTTCTGTGATTCTGTGATGGAGATATTCTTGAAAAGCTTTTCATAATGTTTTTCTCTCTTCTTTCTTACCGATGCTCTCCTACTGGTATGTAATTTAACGTAACAATTTCAATCTTACATTTTGAAACAGAAAATTGGAAAAATGTGAAATTAATGAATAATTGATAAATTTCATGATCAAATTTTCTAGAATCATCAATAAAAACTGCAGACTCTGTGTTGGAAATTGTTGCTTATGAAGCACGTCGTCTGTTCCGTGACAAAATTGTTGGTGTGAAAGGACTTCATGTGTTTGATAATCTTCTGATGAAAGTGTTTCAAGATGATTGGGGCTCAGATGTTCTGGACAATATGGCAGGTAAGCAATTTGTGGCTTAGAACAGACATTTCTTTAGGAACTGCCTCGTGAAAGCTGTTTGATCAAGTCAGACAGCAGATGAGCACTGAACCAGTGTTTCCTTGTGTTTTCACAGATGCCTTCTATGTGACATGGGGAGCTTGTCAAGAGACAGCAGGGCAGGCACTGCCTCCGCATGGGAGACCACTTGGCAGATTGAACTCAACAGACCTGAAAGATACGATTCAAAAAGTGAGGCATGATTACAGAATTGTGTTTTAGAAACTGTGTGTCCAGCAGGAGCAGGGAGGTGACTGTCCTCCTGTACTCAGCACTGGTGAGGTTGCACCTTGAGCACTGGGTCCAGTTTTGGGCACCTCAGTCCACGGGAGACACCAAGGGGCTGGAGTGAGGGTAGAGGAGGGCAACAAGGCTGGGGAAGGGCCTGGAG
>VXBP01008912.1:855005-1015468 GCA_013400115.1 Rhinopomastus cyanomelas | reverse complement strand
ACTATGCTCTGGAAGTTTATCCATTTTCCTGTAGGTATTCCTACAGGGGTTTATGGTAGGAAAACATTCCTGGATCTGGCCTTCCAAATTCTAATTTATAGCTGATAATTTTAAATTTCACTCCTGTTGCCTGACCAAGTTGGAAAATTAGTTACATTTAAACCATAGTGCCTGCTTCCAAGGTAATGTTCATTGCAGATCCATCCCTTTTTCTTATAGTAAGTAGGAATTACTTTCTATTTTCAGCTGCACACCATCTGTCCATATAGGAAAAGAGCATATCCTCCCTCCAATGGTCTGGTCCTCAGGAGATCAGTAGTTCAGTTTTATATTCTCTTTTCCTATAGGAATATTCAAATGTGTCCTAAACAAGATGCTGATCTTCACTTCTTAATATATTTTTCACATCTTCCTCAGAATTCCATTTTCCCTGATTTACTTAATTTTACCTTCACTCCCCTCTTTCTCATAATCTTATGATGACATTTTCTTTGACAAGGGGCTGGATACTCCTTCACTTGGAGACCAGCCGAGAATATCTAATGACAGGAAAGGTTTTCTGAAAGTTCTCATAAAGCTGCCAGCACTGAAGAGGTGGTCAGCACTGTATCAGCTGAAGAAGTCACAAAACAGTCATCTCTGTTAAAGATTTATTTTGTGTGGTGAATACTGAAGCTAAATCCTTTGTTATTATCTTGATCATAAAATGTTCACGGGCACATTACTTATGTTTACACTGCTCCTCAATAAAAGAGTATCTGCTTTTCTAAAAACCTTCTTTCTTTCTAAAGGTCAAAAAGACTCCCTACCATTTTGACACTGTGCACTGAAAAATTAGATCAGTAAAACTGTTATTAATTTCTATGCATGAATTTGTGCACATTTTAAAAAGTGCTAGTGGCTAAAACCTATTTGTAGCAAGAGCCAGAGTCCTATAAATGCTGAAAAAAGTACCTTTCATTAAAGCCACAGGAAGCAATCAAGAATGCTGTTTATTTATCCTTTTGCAATGGTGCAAATGCCAAACTGTCAGCCTGAATACAGGGCGTGCTACTTGCTGGAATTTTGTTTTTACTTTTCAGTCTTGCCACACTTCTACAAAGGTTGCGGGAGTTCAAGTATCACTATTTTGTTTTTCCTCCTATTGATATGTACTCTTTTTAAACTGTGTTTCTTCTTAATTACTACCTCCTGACTCCCAAATTATGAGGGAGTGCCATAATCCTATGCATTTTAATATACAGTCATTTTTGGGAAGAGGTAACGCTATGAAACAATGAGGGGTAATATAACAAAAAGAACCCAGCAGGCATAACAGCATCCTTAAAAGAAGAGTTTTTTCTGTGGTATTTACAGGTATATGTTTTGGTAATTAGCAAGCATAAGAGAGAAACATTTTATTTTCATGCTTCAAAAAAATTCGATGCCATTGTAGTAACTTAAGGAGACATTTGCTGAGATACTTTGGTGCCTCAATACTCCAGGGGTCTACAAATCTCTAGAAGTATTTTTAGGAGTATCGTATCTGTGCAAAATAGGCATTTCTGTCCCCCAGAACATTGAGGGAATTTTGATGCATGAATGCTGAGTTTTAAATTTAACTACCTGGTTGAATCTCTGAGCATTACAAATGCTTTTAAAAATTAGTCATTTGGAGCCTTCTCTATATTTTTTGATAAAAACTTCATCTTGACATTACTTTGGCCTGAGTGGATACCTACTGATTTCAGTGGTGCTTTCTGTGGTGGAGCCTACAAGGGTCTGTCAGTGTGCAGCAGACAGCAGAAATTTGAGATATTATTTAGGGACTTTTAGTCCCTAGGAACTTCTTATGAAAGAAATTAAATTGAGAGGGTAAAAATTGGGACTGATTTAGTTCAACCATTTTAAAAGCAAATCATTGTGGAGGAATAATACATAAAATTACGAGAATGATGCTCATGTTTGGTTTGTAAAAGTAACTGTGCATATAACGGTCTTGAATACCTGAAAATGAATCATGAATGAAAAGAAAATGTTGCAATGTAGAGAGCACCTCAGAAAAGATCCAGAAACACTCTGGGAAAATTGGGTTAGTGAAAGAGAATATATTCATCCCCCCCAATGAACAGGTAACTTTAACTGACACTTTTTCTCCTCTCTCTTGCATAAATGCTCAGAAAAGGACCGTGGCATGAATTCAGTGAAATGCTTAAACAGGCTCTAAAACTTAAAGCATGTATGTTGCCTCCTTGACCTTGCTGAAGCTGCTCATGAGTCTGAGGTGACTCTCTCTATTGGGGCTAACAAACACTGCAGTCAAAGGGCAGATTAAAGATAAAGGTTTGGGGAAGTGCAGTACTCAGTTCTGGGGCTGGTGAAGATAATTATATTCATCAATGGTGGTTAAGCTCCTGGATGTTCAAATTTCTCCAAGCTTCCTTTTTTTCTGAAGAAGAAATATTTAAGTCCCAGTAGTACAGCCAGAAGAGTGTGTAAGAACTCTGTGCCCAGGGTTTCAAGATAGTTTTTCTTTAAAGCCTTTCCTTGGAATATTACTAGGAAAAAAAAAAAAGGAAAGATAATTGTTAATGCATCACCAAAATTATAAATAGAATAAATTATGAGATATAACTGTTGTAAGCATTAAATCCTCTTTGATATTATGCTCACATCTGTGTCTGATCATGAAACTGTTAAAATTAAACACAATTATCTGTAAGACAGCTAGGTTACTTTATAAAATTTAACCTCATTAGTACATGCTTTTTGAATTGTATGTCTCTGCATCTGCATTCTGGACTGTCGCTAAATTCCTTGTGAGTATGCGTTCGGAAAGGATTGCAAAGCATCGAGGTTACTGTGTTCACAAAAAACCCCAAGAAAATCAGAAGTACTACAATATTTTCCAGAGTTCTTTATAATCATGAAGTAAATTAGGGGGGAAAAAAGGGCAAAACCAAAAAGCAGCAGTATAATGCAATTTCCCATGTTAAAATAAAAAGTCTTAAACTCTTCAAGCTTGCAGTCCTTGAGCACAGGTAGACTAAAGGTGTCTCCTGAAGAGCCAGCTTCTGTGTGTTAGGCATTGTGAGGAACAAAAGGCAGCTCATACTGCCTTGATAAGAAATGAACTACTCCGTGTTGGATTGCTACACATCTGTTGTGGAAGATGGCTGAGCCACTGCTTTGGTGAGACACACCTTCTACAAGCTGCTATAGTTCTGCTTCAGTCTATTTTAAAAAAATAGGGTAGTGTCCTCTTCTGGTTGTGAAAGCAAGGTACTCCTTTCTCAAAGGAGCAGTGAGTGCAAATTGTAACTTTCACCTAATCCTGACCACTGTTCAAGTGTTTACACCCTGAAATCCAGCGCTCCAGTGAACATGTATCATGAGTGTTGCCTAAGAAAAGCAGTCTCTTAACAGTTTTTAAATTAGGTGCCTTTTATTTCTGAAAAAGCTAACACCCAAACTAGCAACAGTAAAGATGTCCAGGTTTCAATGAAATATATTTCATAAATTAGCTTATCATTGCACTGATTTAGCATGCCTAGCAGGTGAAAGACAAAAACATGTGTTATCTTCCCTAGGGAACCTTCAATGAATGTCATTCTAGCTTCATATGTCTTTCTTCTCTCCCCTTCTTGAACTGATATAAAATTCTAATGCGTGCCCTCTGGTTCCATCTTCATTGAAATCTAGCAAAACCGCTGAAGGTAAGATAGTGGCAATGGTGCATGAAAAAAGGGAAAAGGAATACAGTGATTCATAGCACACTTGAAGAAAGTTGCAGTTGTTAACAGCACTACTTTTGTATGTAGACAGGTTAAAATGTGTCATATATCAGTGTTAAAAATAAAGTTATTCATCTTCGCTATTTTCTCAAAGTTTAGGAAAAAAAGGCAGTAAAGCCTGAGCCGCGTGTATCTTTAAAAATTGTTTCAATTGAAAACAAACCAATGCAATTATTTTCAATGCTAGCAAGAGTAAAGGCATCTTTGCATGAATATTCTTGTCTAATTTCTATAGTTTTGACTAGCGACTGCTCTTTGTTGAAAAGCTTCCACATGTGTTCAGTCCTCTTTTGTCCATGGAATTCTGAGTTACTGACATACAGTGACTTTTTTTATTTAGCATTTTCCTTGGAAATCAGCATGAAAACACTCAACAGATCATAGCTGTTAGAATTTTAGTTTATAGGCACCACATGGTCAAAGATTCTTCTCTAATTTAATAGATTTGCACAATAAAATAGCAAACAGAATAGGGCAAAATGATCCTCTTAAATATTGAGTAAACTTATAGCAGAAAATTAAATGAAAAGAACATAATGCTATGTTTCCCCACATTTGCAGGAACTAAAATGAAAGCAGCAGTAAAACAGTAACTCGGGAGTAAAATGCTGTGCCCAAGTCGTTTAGTCCTTCTCTGAAAGGTGACAGGAGTAGCTAGTTGCATTGGGCACGTTCAAGAAGCAGAAACTTGACTGGAAGATTTTTCAGGCCATGGTGCCTTCTCCAAGGTAGAACAGAGGCTGGAAAGTAGGAAATCCCTCTTTGTCATTCCCTTTCACAGCTAGAGTGAAAAGCCTTGAGAGCCCTACCTTGCAAACCTGTATGTGTGGAGATGAGTACTCACTAGAGTAGCTGCTAGTCATTTGGAAAGACTGTTGTGCAAATGATGTTTGTGGCAAGGAGTCCAGCTAGGTGCTGACTACTGGACTCACACTGACATCGTGGAAAGCTGAATGAATAAAACCATGTGCAGTGCTTTGAAAATGTCACAGCGATCACATCAAGGGAGTGGAATCATAGAATGTTTCAGGTTGGAAGGGACCTCTGGAAACCATCTAATCTAACTTCTCTGCCAAAGCAGGATCACCTTAGGCAGGCAACACAGTAATGCATCCAGGTGGGTTTGGAGTCTCCAGAGGAGACTCCACAACCTCCTTGGGCAGCCTGTTTCAATTCTCTGTTACTCTTACAGGAAAGAAGTTTCCTCTTAGGTTTAGGTGGAACTTCCTTTGTTCCAGTTTGTGCCTGCTGCCACTCGTCCTATCGCAGGGCACCACTGAAAGAGACTGATGGCTTCTTCTTCTTCTTGACATCCATGCTTTTATATTTGTAAACATTAATAAGATCTCCCCTCAGTGTTCTCCAGACTAAACAGCCCCAGATCTCTCAGCCTTTCCTCCTAAAATAGATGTTCAAGTCCCTTTAGTCATCCTTGTCGCCTCCATTGGACTCTATCCAGTAGTTCTTACTCTTTTTTTTGGACTGGGGAGCCCAGTACTGAACCTAGCTCTCTGGTCACACCAGGGCAAAGCAGAGAACATCCGCTGACTTTATGCTACACCATTCATCTTCTTCAACCCCTCAACTTAAATCTTGTTCAGCTCACAAATGTACGAGCTGGTTTTGGTTTTTTTCACTTGCCTTTTGCAGTTATTTGTTAATAGACAAGGATGACTTTTGGACAGTAAATCATTGGAAAGACCTTTAAGCCACCCCATTCTTAAATGACTCATGACTGTATAGAAGCCACTGTCACCTAACCATATTTCAGACTTGCATGGCATTTTAAAATAACTGTAAAGAAATGGAGTTCTGGAGACAAATATTTTCATTAAGGATATTTTCATTGATTCATTGGGCTTTGAATCAGGCCATGAAATTTTTCTTCATTAAACACTTGAAGAAAGAGGGGAGAAATATAAATTATGCTGACGGCATAAAATAGATCATTAATGTGTTTTTTTGACGAGCCTGAGTCCAGTGTCATATCTGGTTGCAGAGGAGACCTTTCTTCTTTTTCAGACTACAAATGAAATAACTTGCTGAAATGAATTTTCCCATAACAGTGAGTTTTCTTTTAAGTTTTTGACTCCATATTTAGGTAGCCTTGAATTCACATGCAAATAACAACAAAGGAACAGGTATGTGGGTGTGAAGTTCTTGAGACAGGTACAACCATAAGAGTAATCCTATTCCTCTCCAATGGGACAGACTATGTGTTTGAATTTAAGGGGATGCCTTACAGAATTGAGGATTCAGTTACTGGGTCTGTGTTTTCATTACCCAAGGAGTTCGTTTTCATATAGAATATTCTAGATCAAATATTATAGAGCTAGCAAGTCATAGCAAAATATGTTCATTATAAGACCACAGCATAGCCTTATTTGGTATTGAATGGAAACAAACCAGTTTGATTTTAATCTCCTGCATTCTTAAGAAAAAGTGTTGCTTCTTTAGTGGAGTAGTAGCTCATTTAGAGAGCAAATTTTAGAAAGGTAAGTCAACAAGGTACAAAACCAGTAAAATACTTGCACATGCTTATGTGAACAAAATTAAGTAGATAAATTTTCAATTAATATATAAAATCAGTGTTCCTTTTTAATGTTTCTATGCTATATTAAATCATTTGCAAAAGGATCTCAGCCCATACTGAAAGCATTTCTGGACACACTGCAGAGAGTTTGGTTCATGTCAGTAACAATAAATCCAACACATTTGGAGGCACACACTCCATATTTGTTAGATTAGAGATTCTAAATGACTGGTAATGGATTCAAGTGTACAGCCAAATAAAGCTGCATTACTCATAAGCATATGTATCCTCATATTCAAGTGGAGAAAATCCAGTTAAGCTCCAGCCCTTCTTAATTCTTCATTCATGAGATGATACCTTCACAGCAGAAGCAAATAACTAAAAAGTTTCTTTTACCCCCAAATTAAAAAAAAACCCCACAACATTTTTTAAATATAAGTTTGAAGTTAGTCTTCCACAGATAGCCAATTAAATTATGCTAAAAATGACATTTTTAATTAAACACCAAGGTAAGCATAAATGGATTTCAAAATAATTAATCAAACATCAAAAAATTGAAACCTTTTTCTGCTTGAGCAGCAGAAATGAAAGAACCAGTCTTCAGGTCTCATAGAGATTCAATCTAATTTAATTCTCTGTCTTCTCTAAATAAACATTCCTAAAACCTTTTTTTCATCTGGGGGAATAAGGATGAGAGGGGTAATCAATATTTCTAGCATTTTAATTAAAACCGTTAGTGGAATAAATCCATTTAATTATCAGTTAATGAAATACAAGGTCATTTACCTGACAGGAACTTTGAAGGTGGATTACTAGCTGGAATAAAGTAGAAGAACCCAATGTCACAGCCATTTAGCTTCTGTCAAATTTAAGGTTAAAATCCTTTTAGACTGTTTAACCTATTCTCTACCATTTTGTATTAAGTACGTCAATTGGCAAGAAAAAATACATGATCAAATCTTACCCACCTTTAGTTTTTCTCCCAACTTTCTGTTAACTTTCTATAATTCCTTCTCCTTTTTTTGTGTAAAGAGATGTAACATAGAAATGAATCTGCTCGCTGCGGAAGGTCTCTTCTCCGAATGACATTGGTGCACTGTGCTTGACCTTTGTTAGGAATTTATTAGCAATTAAACAAACCGAGCACAAAGGTAGCCACTAAATGCATTTCTTTACAAGAAACACTGAGCTTCTCTGTTTTTCATATGTAGTGAAGAAAAACATCTGGCTTGATTGCAGATGATCTTTAAGGCTGATGTTCTTATCATACGTGTAAGAAGCAAAATGGAAACAGGGTTTTTGCTGTGAGGGCAGCAGCTAACTTCTCCTGCTCCTGGTAAAGTCTTAGTGTGACAGCAAAGCAAGTGGTGAACAAATGTTCTGCCAGAGACACAAATAGTGACTGTCAGTACTGGCAAGCAGCAAGGTCAACAGAGAAAGAGACACTCTTTCCAGGATTCCAGGACAACCGTTCAAACACAGGCAAAAGACAAAATATCTGCATTTCAGTAGATTGTTCTTTCTGGGTGATTTCAGGGTTGATTTTATGTAGTTAGAAATGGGCTGTATCAGTGTAGTGGCAGGGCCAAGGGGTAATGGTTTCAGACTGAAATAGGGTAGGTTTAGATGAGGTCTGAAGAAGAAATTCTTCTTTGTGATGATGTTGAGGCACTGGAGCAGGTTTCCTAGAGAGGCTGTGGATGCCCCATCCCTGGAAGTTTTCAAGGCTAGGTTGTATGGGGCTTTGGGCAACTTGGTCTGGTGAGAGGTGTGGCAGGGTGTCTTGGAACTAGAAGATCTTTTAGGTCTCTTCCAATCCAAACCATTCTATAATTCTGAGAAATGGATGCTCATTGGAGCGATAAGCTCACACCAGAATTACGCACTGCCGCTTAGGAACATGCTAACGTGTGCTGCTCTACTATCCCTAAAGAGGAGGCTCTTTAAATGACATGGTACATAGCTTTGTGCCTGTGACAGTGTTTGATCCTTTCCAATATTCCACTGTCTTATGGCATTTTTAAAGACAGGAGAATAAAATGCAGGTTTTCAAATTTGCTTTAGTGAGTTAACTTCAGGGTCGCATTCTCATATTAGTTGTTGATTCTGCAATGAAGAGCCACATTTGCCAAAGTACTCACGCATGTCCCTGAGACAAACATAAAAGCTATCGTTCCTAGTCACAGGGAATGTTAGCTATGTTTTTTCATGGTTTAATACAAGTCATTGTTCTTACTAAAGGACTTGGGGTACTGTGTATTACACCCACTTTGCTTTTATGAACTACAGAAGTGTTCCAGGCGTGTTTGACGTGCCTCAGAACATGTCAAATTCTATATGGTGTGGTGCAAGGCTGCTCATAACGTTCGTGTGTAAGGACAAGTTATGAACAATAGACAAGGGAGGCAAAGTTTAATATCTTTTATTAGACCATCTGTTAGAGTCAGAAAAAGAATGAAAAACTTGAGGGATAGCTCTCAGCACAATGCAAGGTAGGTGGTTATCTTTGGTAGCCATGACCCTGCTCTCTGCAGCTGTCTGTGGCTCACTCATGGGAAACTTACAGCTTCTGGTGCAGAAGGTGTGGCAGCTAATGCAGGAAGGCAAAATTCCTTGGTGAACAAAAGAGATTTGGAGTCCTCAGATGTTCCTTCTTGCAGCAGTATTGGAGAATCAAGGCTGTTGTTCCAAATTCCAGCCCAAGTTATTAATCAAACCCTATATTGTCTTATTTTCATCATAATAAAAGTCTTATTGTTAGAGCAGTAAAATTCAATTTTTCTTGTAACTGCTGAAAAAAATTGACTCCTCTGCACTTGCTTTCAAACTTTTCTTTGCTTGCAGCCTCATATCATGATTATGCTGTGCATTCTCTAAAAATATGTTGAATATTAGTGTCAGGAATGCATACCTTTGAAGGTATGAGTTTATATTAATGTTTGTCACATGATTTGTAAGAGTGTATTTTGCTTTCTTGAAAGAAGAATAACAGAATTGCCACAGACTTAGACAGAATCCAATCCATCCTTCATTTTCTAAGCTTAGCCTGTTTTGCTAGAGGTGCTAGAAGGTTTTGAACGGTAGCACTTTAAAGACCTCACTGGGGAAAAAGAGAAGAAACCTTTCAAAATGTCATGAATGCAATGCACTTCATTCCCTGTGTGTTTATAATTCTCATGTTACTGGAAGCCTTGAGACTTCTTTGTTTACTGAAGGAAAACACTGCACTGAAGAAGGACATCATACCTACTGCACTGACCTGTTTGAAAGGTTGATTTTTGTGTTTTAGAAACAATGGTTTTAGCAGATTAGGAAGTTCCTTGTTTATAGTACTCTGTCATGTGTATTTTTACACTGTTAAGATTCCTCTAAGCCATTCGTTTTTGAATCTGAACAACTTCACGTGAGGAAACTCAGAAATGGTTATACAGGTCAATGAAAAACTGACATCAATGTGGTAGAATTTCTGGGCCAGTTATTCCCAACTTCTAGTTTGGCATTAAAAGGGAAACCTCTCTTTTTTAACTTTGTGGTGTCACAACTAAAGAACGTACAATGTTTGTGAAATCTGACATCCTAACTTCAGGCTCACCTAGGTAGTATCACAGCTGTGAAAACAGTCAGAAGCATTGTCACCCAGACCCAGCAAGGTTTGCAGAAGATGACCACAATCAAAAATTGAAGTTTCTTGTTGTATCCTATTATCCCCGTTACCCAGCAATAGGGAGGTTTCCTCTGAAACAGAAATGGTGGTGGGTAGAGTCAGCTATTTCATTCTGTTGCAGCAACGATCTGAGGACCATGTTCTGATGGGGCTATGGAGGAGCTGGCCTTTTGCAGAGTTATTTCATCTTCTGCAGAGCAGCAGGGGTCTCTGTGGCTCTGTGGTCATTATTGCCTGGGCAATACAGCTTGGGTTGTCCGCCTCAGAATGAGACTACCTTAATTTTGAAGATGCTGCTTAGAATTTTTTAAGCACTTTATAGATTTTGTTCTTGTGTGCTTGTTATTTCCCATGGGAAGAAAATATGTAGTTAAATTCAACCAAGTAAATAAGAAGGATTTATTCAGTGTTACATGTAAATCTGAATATGCACAGACCTTGAAGAATTCTCTATAGTGAAAATCAGTGTTTTAAAAGTATTGTCACATTGCTATGCAGAAAATAACAGCTTCCTGATCTCTATGGGTTACTTAGATGCAAGTGAGGACTCCGTGTTGGTTTCAGTTTGGCTGTAGTTTTGCAGGATAAAAAAAATATGGTGAATTAAAAACTGTGGCATGGAAAGTGCTCAGCAAAGCACTTTTAGCTGTAATGCCATTTTAATTGCAGGAAGAACTGTCAAAATTCCTCCATCTGTCCTGCAGAACCCCACAAAATTTGCCAAAGTGCACCATGGGGATATAGTGGGTTTTTTTAGCTGGAAGGACTGCCAATTCAGTGCCTAGAAAGCCTTGCATTTGAGATATGAGGGTTTGTTATGAACATGTGAACACAATGCAGGATTTACAGCCAAGGAGAAAAAGTGATTCAAATTGATTAAGTGAATCCTTACAGTTTTAAAGCAGTGTTTGGCTTCACGTTTCTTTCATGGACGTTCTTTCCTGCTTAATGAAAAGAAACAAACGGAGCTGCGGTGTGGCAGTGATGTGGTAGTTGTAGGAGCCTCAGAAAGGACATACTCTTTTCTCTGCACGTGTGCATGTTCTCTTTGAGATCTACACATATTTGGATGCAATATGACTAGAGTATATAGCTCTGCAACATTGTCCATTCCTTTCACTGCCAAGTGCAGTGGGGGTTCAGGACGTGCGGATACTGTTGAAACAAATCTAGTTTTCGGCTGACTGTTTTTCAAGCCAAAACATCCAGTATCTTGGTATGAGAATTGTATCACAGTAATTAATGCGTGTTCCATCTCTATGTATTGAGAAAGGAAACATGGGAAATAAAGTGAGTGGATCAGAAATCTTCTCTGTGGTAATAATGGGGTTGTAGAAATAGAACTTACCGTATTTAAAGCAAAGCTGTCAGGATAATAGGAGTAAATGCATAACAGAAGGAAAGGATTAGGAAGATGAAGCTATCTTTGCATTGTTTGGAAATGTATTTTGAAAGATACTTATGTCAAGTTTTATTTAAAGAAGGATTCTTAAGCTGGAGCTCTGCAATATTTAATTTCACAGCCTTGGATGGAGTACTTTGTTAGATATGTCTGGGAACATAATATACTTCTAAACAAGAATTTTAACTTCAGATGCAAAATAAAACAGACCTGAATCATATAGACCTTGTCTACATCCAAGAAATATTCCTGTATTTGTTTTGAAAGCATGAGTGTAACTGCACTTGTTCGAGTTCCCTTGCTTGTAGAGCTTGTGCTGCTGTAAATAGGACCTGGTGTGTGGAAAGGCTGAGCTTAAACCAGCTCAGTTACACCAGTTCAGCTCCCCAGTGGCTTGAACTCCCAGAGGAGATGGCACTCGGCTGTGGGCTTTGTGACACAGTACAACAAAACTGTTTGGAGAAACAGGCTAGTTCCTGAGGATGATGTTTAAGGCTCTGAGCAAACCCAGGAAGGCAGTTGGTTCACATTTGCAAACACGCGTCTGCGGTCATAGGTTTACTTGGGGGACCAGCATGACACTGAAATGGGATGTACTGAAACAAGCATGCTGGAAAATAAAGGCCGTGCTCTTGGCAGGACATTTACTTGTGAAGTGCCAGGTCTTGGACTCTGCCACGGAATTAACAGTGAGCTGTGCATCTGATTGCAACTGACTTGTTTTCCTTTATGAAGCGACTATTTGGATAGCCAGCTGCACGTATACAATAGACATATTTAGAGATTTTAGCCAGAAGTTCCAAAGCATTACGTGAGCTTTTTTTCGTATTTGTAGATGTTTTTCAGAAATATTTCCCACCATTTTCAATGTTCAATTAAACGAGGATCTACATTTTATCTGTAAATGTCTTTTAAAAAAATATTTTTATATATTTCTACAAAAAAAGAATTTATGTGTTGTATGATTTACAGTCCTGGAAAAAAAAATAACATAGTCATAACTTTGCAGTTTTTGTGATGCATGAAGATCAGATTTTTTAATGTTGGTTAATGCTTTACTAATTAAAGTGTGCATGTTAATTAAAGCAGAGGCTAATGTTAATTACCTATATTAATGGAATCTCATGTAGCACCTGCCTGAAGCAATGGGTTCAATTTTCAAAATATCTCAATTAAGGCTGAAACTTTTGATTTGCATCTAGTAGGGTTTCAATTAACTGCATTGCAAACTTAAATAACACACTTAAAGGGATAATATCACCAATCACATGCAGCACAGTGGAATTGGTCGGTTCAATTATTGACTATGGCTGGAGAGCTTTCACAGTTGGTAGGTAAGTACTGTGGTATTGGGAAGTGATTATTGTCTAGGGCTGTCATCACTTCTGTGGCTGTTGTGAGAGAGGTGTTAAATTGCTGTTCTTGGGCCTCCCTGCAATTCCATTGTTGAGGGAGATGAAAATAGAAAGGTGTTTGCTCATGCCCAGAGTTTAATGGTGAAGACTCAGCTTGTTCCTCTGAAATAAATGACCACTGTTCCGTGACATGGTAAGGCATTTTATCAAACGGGAAAGCAGCGTCTGTGATAAAGTATGCAGTGTTGTGGTGTGCTTCTCAGCCAAACCAGGAGATGTGATTGTATTCCCAATCTCCGTTTCAGCCACCACAGCATTACGTGTTGACATAGGAGCTTTTAATGAGCAGCTTCAGGAAGCGATTAACAAAGCACTAGAAATAGATGCAATCATGCTGATTGGAAATTCTACCTAAGCTCCATAAACAAGACTGTAATGTCCTGCTACCATACAACTTTCTGTGGTAATTATGCCTGATAGCTTCAAGACTTGAACTTTTAATCTGAACCTACTCCAGTATGACATTGATGGTTCAGTTATAACGAAACCAAGATCCAAAAAAACCATGTGACCCTTTGTTGGTGTAACCACACAGGTGAAGAATGGCTGTAGGGTTCTGTGGTAGGATCCAAACTTGGTTTGAGTGTGCAATGTAAATGTATCTTCGAGCATAATTTCTGTGTGGCCTCTGTGGAAACAGACCTTTAGAGAGTCAGTGTTCAACCACACAAAGAGAACCTGGAGCACAAGGTTAGCCTGTGGCTGCATATTTTTCTCTCAAAAGTGTCTTTGGGCCCTGACCCATCCTACTACAGTGGGTGCTGACCCATGTGTGAAATAGATTCCCATGCCTGTTACTAAAAGCTGTAATATTCTGTTGTAACACTCAGGCTTAGTGATTCCATTTTAATTAAAGCTATGACAAACACACACACACAAAATCTTCACAGTATCAATCAATCTGTTTGAGGAGTTTGTGAGATTAGATAAAATCCTTTTACCAAACTGCATTTAAAATATTTGTTTTAAAATACTGTAATAACCTTTGACTTAATGAGTTATCAGTTTATGACCTCTCTTGGGTCTAGATTAATCAGTGTGTAATGATTTTTGTTGCTAGTTTCACTTGTAAGGAGCCTGTGTCCCCTGCAATGTTGTAAGGTCATTAAGATGGTTTAGAACTCACATTTTTTTTGTCTCTGAGAACAGAAAAGGTCTGTCATAATCTGAGTGCTCAGAATCCCCCATGCAGTAATGCTCAACTTCCTTGACAGTATAATGATTTTTACATGCTCTCTATAGCCACAAAGTATTTTCTTATTTATGGTTACTGGAAATGTGCATCTTTTAATTAAAGCTTTCCCTTGACAGATACTTTTTTAGAAAATTAATTTCAGATTCCTTGAGTCAATAGGAATATTATTTTAGCTGCAGAAAAGTCATGTTTTCATGGGCCAGGGGTTAAAATAAAAAGATGCATCAGGTATACATATTGTATTGTGGTATGTTATTGTCATCTCAGTTATTCTGTTATACAGTTATACTGTTTGGAGGGGAAAGGATAAAATTATGCAACTGTATGGCCACATGAACATTTGTTACACACATGTCATCTTTGGACATCTACATCCTGAGCGGGATGATTCTGCTATTCTCTCTGCTTTGGACCTGGCTCCTTTTCCTAGAGAAATTGAAATACTTGTTCATACCCATTGCAATGTGTACCTAAACCTGCGTAAAAATAGCCAGAATGCTTGTTGGGCTCTGGGTAGAACAGAACACTGTGACAAGACATTTTATATCAATTTGGCAATTTTAACTGCATTTTAAACAAGAACTAATACAGCACCAAATGGGCAGTATCTTGTGTAACGGTCATGTCTTTGATGAAAATCTGTTGAAATCATTGTATTTACAAGATTACTGAGTTTAGGTCTCTCTGGGTATTAGTTGGCCCAAAGGCACTTAGCCAATTAAGGCTATTGGAAAAAATGAAAGCAATCCAACTTGAAGCTTTCTGAAAGGAATCTTTAACACGTTTACTGCTCTTGCTGTATAGGGACTATACAGCCCTTTCAGTATCTTAGTTATGCTTGGGCTGGTTTTATTTTGGTGTATTTAGGTAGATATGGGAGAGAGAAAAAAGTTCAGTTACTTGTTCAAATTTTGAAATAGTCTTGCACCAAAAGCATCCTGAACGAGTGATTCTGCACAATTATTTTATTAGGGAACAAGGAGGAATGCTGCTGTGCAAATGTGTGTGGGTTTTGCTGATTTGTAAGGCACACCTGTAACGGCTTTTCCAGCCTCAACAGTTCTGAGATTCTGTCCTGACTCCTAGGGTTTGGTGTATGTGCCCTTCCTGGCACGTTTGCTTTATGAATGTGTGAAGACCTTGGGTGCTTTAGCCAAACCAGCTCTGTAGGTTTGAGCCTGGAGTTAGGACAAGTTTTCAGGAGAGGTCTTGGGGAAGACTAAAACAGCTCTAAGTATAGAAGATGCAGTCTGTGGTACTGTGGGGTTTTTGAAAAAGGTGGGAAGAGCAAATGGTTGACTTGCATTAGAGAGTCATGGATGAGAATGTGCGGTGTGTTTTTCAGAGGGTTCACGTAAGACCCTATTATGCAATCTTTACTCTGGCAAAATTCCCTTTTAGGCTGCAGAAAGCTTTCCTAAATACAGTATCTGAAGTCTCTTGAGTGCTGGATATTGGCTTTTCTTTTAAAGTTATTTTTGGGGCTTTGACACACATAACATAGATGTGACTCAAAATCTATCTTAAAGTGCTGAGATAAAAGGTTTCTGCTCAATTTTGTCTTGGTAATGCTATAAAGTGTTATCACATTAGAATCCTTGTCACAGTAAAGGTGTCTGACATGTTTCTGGGAAGGCAGCATTCCTGGAAAAATAGTTTTTATTGTTAGAAAAGAGAGGTCACTCCTGTTCTGTTTTAGGGCTTTAATTGTTCTGTTACTTTGTCTTAGCTGTGAACAGTCTGCCTACATGAATGGATCATTCGTAATATCTTTAATGTAGATACAAACGGGGGCTTTTTAAAAATAATTTTATATCACATCTGTTTTTACTGCATGTTGCTGCATGTCTCTAGAGGCAAACAGCATTTTTATTTTCAAGTACATTTATATTAGTTACAGTCTCCAGCTGTTTTAGATAGAGTATCATTTCCTGTTGTACAGTTTCCAGGACAATTCCCTTTTTTTCTTCTCAGAAGAATGAGAAATTTAATTTAACAAAGACATCCTATAATTGCCTTTGTATCTAGCAAGGTATCTAGCAATCTAAATATTTTATTTTATTTAAAACATCTGTCTACAGAATATCATATGACTGTACAAGCCCATATCAGCCTTCTGAAAGACAGCTGCTGCCACTTTTATTTAATTTATAAGAGACCAACAAAATTGCTCCTTAAGATAAAGCCCGTCTGCCACTGAGTCATATATAAAAAAATTTGGCAAGATGAAAATTGCTTGCATTTACAGTTCTTGTGAAACTAATCTAGGTCTTTTTCAAATTTAGAAGCATCGTTTTTCCTTTTCCCTCTGCCACTCCCCCCCCCCAATCACTATGGAAACATATGAGCTTTACATACACATTTTTTAGAAGCTCATTTTATTAAGATTGAAGGTACATTTCTTTTTAAGATGAAATGCAAACTAGAGTCGCATCTTAATTGCTTGCTTGTGGGATCTATTTATCTCCCGCTACCTTCATTTTCACAAATATTTGGTGCAAATTATAGTAGTCACAGTTTTCACGTAGTTTCTCAGAAAATATATAGGGGAAGTGATAATGTCAATGGGGAGCTTTAGCTGGGTTTTGTCATGAGCTTTGTTTGCAGTGGTCATAAACTGCTGTATGAAGCAACTTGCACCGAAAAGGAAATGGTTAATAGATGTTATCAATTTAGGCACAGGAGCCACCCTAGAAAAATAGACGTAGGCATTCTAAATAAGACAAGTTTGCCTTTTCCAGGGAAGTAATCAAAATATTCCTTTTTGGAGAACTAAGAGTATGAAAGGAAAATGTTTATGGTTCCCTACTGGCACACAGTTATGATTGACAGGAAAAACCAACATGTATGCCACATGAGACATCTTGTTCAGGAACTTTCAGGAGGGCAGTAAATTGGTGCTGGCACAAACACAAAAAAATAAAATGACTTGATTCAGCAGTTTTCAATTCTAAATCCCCATGCTCCAAAGAAAGAAGTAAATATTCATCAAATGATCAAAATTTATATTGATTTTTATTCTGCATTAGCAGCTCAAAGTCAAGATTCTTGACAGGGTGGATGTCGGTTTGAATGATTCTCTTTGAAATAAGGATGCAGGCACTGGGCTGAGTGCTACTGTGCATTCCTGAACCATAGGAAAAGACTATTAGAACCCTGGGAAGCTAAATTTTTTAAAGAAGGGTATAAAGGCATCCTTGTTCTGTACTGTTTCCATAACTAAATTGCTGTTATTAGCATGTAAAGTAATTCTTGTTGTTACTGCTTTACTCCATCCTTTCCATTATCATCTAAGGACAACTTTTCTATCCTACTTCAGAGGGGAACATTAGTTCACATCCTGTAGTAACGGAGTTAATATCAGCACTTCCCAAAGTGAGTGGGTTTTAGAGTGAAGTGCCAGTCTGGCACAGCAAAGGAGGCAGAGATTGTATCTGCACATTATACATCTTTAATTTTGCAGTTTCTGCCAGGGAGTAAATAAAGACCTTGGGGGAGAGGAGGGGGGAAGGAGGATGGAAATCCAGGGGAAGAGAATGTGAGCATGAAAGCAGCACTGAAACACAAATGTGATGACTGTGATTACCGAGCTGTGAGATTTAATGAGAAAGCCTGTATTAGAGTGAAGTAGAAAATCATAACCATCACCTCTAGTCTATAGCAGTATAATTGGATCTCAGCCCCAGCAAAAAGTAAATAAATAAGTTAGTGACATTTTTAACAAACTTAAATATATTGAGGATAAAAGGGGAAGTTATCTCCATTACTGTTCTGTTGCAGTGTATCTGGGGTTTTCTAAGCATCTCAGTTTGCATTAAAATGAGATTCATTGTCGTAAAATGGGAGAAGTAAGTATGAGTTTGTGGGAGGGTTAAATAAAAAGCAAAGTGAGGCAGAAATACTGTAACTATCAAAGTGTTAACAAATTTCCCAAACGTCCTAGGTGCTTACAATTCAGCAAACATCTTTAACAGCACAGCTTTAAAATTAAATTTTACAAACATTATGGGTAATGCTTTAATAGCATGCAAATTGCAATGAAGTCAGCAGCAGCAGAGCTGACCTCTCAGCAATACAAATATTTTATGTTTAAAACAGTTATCTTCTCCCACTTCCCTCTACCTCAGTAGGTGTCAGGTGCTTTAGGAGGCTCCTCATCTGAGGATCATAAATAAACTCAAAGGACCAGCAGTCTGTGCCTGCTTTTTATACCTGGTGAGACAGTTGTACAAATCAACACACCAAGCTATGTGTTTTGCTGTGGCTGCAATCACCACTCATATTTTTACTAATAACGATTTTTTAAGTTTCCTTTGAGAGCTTTTAATTTTCTGTTTCTCATTTTCTTCAAAACACACACACGCACACATATATATATACATATAAATATAGTTTTCACATAAGAACCAGAAAAATAATGTGCAGAGAAAAATACTTGGGACACATTTTCCTGCTGTTATGAAATTCATTAACATGTAGCTTTCATCCCCCCTCATAGTCTATTCTTATATAATCTTGCAGAGGAGGCAGAGTCCCCTGTTCATTTCTTTAGGTCACTAATAGTTCAATATCTAAAAGTTTTGGGGAAAATAAATGATCATTTCTCCCTGTAAAAGGAGAAAAAGTCATCTTCATTTAAAACAAACAAACTAACAAAGCAAACCACATAACCAACGCAATCTGAGACCACTTACAACGTAGAGTAAGAAAACATTCCCATCTCTAGGGGTAATATAGCATCAGACAGTTTATCTAGGCGTGGAAGGAATCTCCTGGAAGTTTCAGAACAAATCAGTAAGCGTTCGGTGGGAGATACACTTAGTGTAAGAGATGGTGGAACTAGTTGATAAACATCTATTTTTGTAATGATTTGCTTAATAAATGTGAAGCATTTCTTGGGCATATGTCAGTCTAGAACAGAGATACCCACTAAAAAAATCAATCTGTTTGTTCATTCCTTTAAACAATTGCTGTGCAACACGCTCACAAATGATGTAGATTTTATATAACTAGCCACTTCTACATTTTATGTAAGTTTCTTTCAGTATAAATAACAGAACTGTGCAAAAATATCTGTTAATCATGAAAGGTATCCAAACATAAACCGGGGACACCATTGCAGTAGGGTAAAAGTAATGAAAAAATAATGTGTATGACTAAAGTGTCTTCAGCTTCATGTATTGCAAGTTTAAATAACAAACTAATTTCCTTATTATTTGCTTCCAGTAAGATTTTTCAGTGCAAAGAATTCAGGTAACTTGGAAAGCACTTTCTACAAACAAGTCATCAGGTTTCACTTCACCATAAGGCAGTAGAGCTCCCAGTGGTGAGAAAAGAGATCTTTCAAAATGTGGACAAATTAGATCCGTGACCACAATTTCCAAGGAAGATGCAGTACCATTTTCATATGAGATCAGCCACGCTTTCATGGGCTGTGTTGGGCAGTTTTCTCTAGAAGCTATTAGTTTTGCAAGATCTATCTTATCTGTATTTTTAAATGGAAAAGTATGTGAATCTGCTGCATGGATGGGGTGAAGGAACACGCACCATCACTCTGGAGTTTCCTTTCCACACATGTGCTGTCCTGAATTCTGAACAGTGGTGATGTTAGCCTTATGGGTGCCCAGCCCTGTGTATCATGTTAGGTGCACTGCCTGTGCCTATGTTTGGGGCACAAGCCATCGAGAGGAGCATGACTTTTAGAATGATCAGGGCTTTGGATGATCAGCAGTCTTTAACAATCTTGTTTTAAAGCCTCTTCATTGCTCCAAAAGTGCAAATAGGCAGTGGTAGGAACAATCAGAGCTGTGCAAATAGTGGAGGTTTTAATTACGTTTACAATTTTAGCACACTGTAGAAAGACTTTCTGTGTCAGACTAGTCTTTCCTCTTCTTGACTACTTGGGGATCTCAAGGCTGGCCTGAAAGTTATTCAACCTTTTGCTGAAGTACAACGTGTCTGTCTTCTCTCATAACTGTTTTCTCTGCCAGGCAGGACAGAAACCAAGACAAAAGGTCATGTTGATGAATTGCTACTTTAATAGCACAACTACTTCTGTGTTTGCCAGAAAGAGAATGTTTGAGCTTGCAGCTCTTATAGCACATGAAGAGGTGTCACTGAAGGAGCTGGAAGGCGCGTGGCAGCTGTGATGAAATGCCCTCTGTTATGGTGATGGCTTTGGCTGGATCCGCATCCCAATTTGTGTGTTCTCCCTGGGTTTAGGATGCACTTTTCTGGCATCCCAGCCCTTTCCCTTGTCATACTAAGCCTCTTCCCCACCTGGCCCTCGATTATCGCAAACCCTTCTTTTGCATCCTGCCTGTCACTGCCTTGTTCTGCAGCTGCAGACCTGCGAGACAAGAAAGTACCAAGAGATAGTGGCCTTTGTTCAGTTTTCATTCTTACAAGGACTTTTTTTCGCCTTGCAGTTTTGGGATATTATTGTCAGAAACTATTCACAGTGTTGGAAGTCTCTGGAGAGGTTAATCCTTTCATACTTTTCCTCAGTGCTTTCTGGTATTTGTGGTACAGGGAACTTCTCTGGGTATACAGCGGAGGTCTGTTTGATGCACAGGGCATGCCACGCTCGTGTGTTGTGTTCAGTGTTGCACCGAGCAGAACCGAAGGCAGGGAGACAGCCACGAATTAGACGTCAGAGGTCCAGATTTTAAATTAACAGCTTGATCAGGACACCTCCATGGATTTGCCCAGACAATGCTGCCGAGGCCACACTACTGATTACATTTCCGCTCCACAGTCCTGAAGTCACAGGTCATGTTCCTAATCTTTATAACAAAACCGAAAAAATCCCCTCTATGTATTCCTGAAAGCAAAGGGAAACCCTACAAAAAGATGTTGCTGTTATTTACTGCCTTTTTTGTTCTTCCCTCTTATTTCTGATGGCTCTGGACACCGGCTTGAAGTTCTACTTTTTATCACACAGCCCCACTCTATCTAAAATTTCATTTAGTGGTTCCTGTGGACAGGCTTAAAATTCACTGTGCTGTTACTGCTGTTCAACTCTATGATGAGTTCAAGTACCTTCATCACTAAGTTCTATTCCTCTTGTTCTGTGTGGCGGTTTCACAGATTGCTGCGATGGCTTTGGAACACCAAAAAACAAAGTGATAAAGTTATTACCGGTGTAAAAGCATTGCTGAGATTTATGATGATAAAAACACTTTGCTAAGATTTTAACTGGTAACAAGCATGCCCCGATTAACAGAATTAATTTCCTGCATGATCAAAACACAGCGTGTCCTTTGTAATCGAACTACCAAATGTGCAGCTCTCAGTAAACACATTTCATGATATGGGATTATTGTTTAATCTGATTCTGTCTTGAGAGAGTGCAAGATAAAGGATGGAAGAGGCAGGGGAGTCAAAAGCAGGAAGGGTAACAGGCTAAAAAGAAGTTAACTGCAAGATCCCTGTTTCAGTTACTGCAATGAGGTGGGGAAAGAGGAAAAGTAAAAAAACCCAGCAGAGTTACCATCCTGCTTCAACAACAAACCCAAATGCCTACACTTAGGGCAGAATCTGCACTTCCAGTAAGTCACTTAAGTCCAAGAAGCTTAACATTGGCCAAGTGCAGGACTCTATCTTAATAGTAATTTTCAACATAAATAATTCTGTGATTCTCTTGTGCAATGCTATTTAAAATGCCTAAGGGACTTCTTGGACATACTGCTTCTGCTCTGTGTTCTGCAACAGAATTGCTCTTGGCTGACTGTGACAACGGAGTGCTTGATGAACAAGTCTGTCTATATAGTCTGGTCAAACTCTTGCCCACCAAAGAACTTTTTCTGTAAGCTGCATCTCCATGGAAGGTATTTTGAGCTATTGTCCTGGTTTGAGTACTCCTGAACATAATTTTATTCAGTAGCTGCATCTGTGACAGCCGGGGTCCATTTCATGTCCTGTAATAAAGCTTTCTCCACAACTTTGTAATGTGAAGAGATAGAATATTGTGACAGAATAGAATGAGAAAATGCTTGAGGGCACAGATATAAGCACATAAATGCTCCTGTGATAACTTAATTCTGGAAAGGCATTACTCCCAATTTTATGTCTCAAGAAATTCACCAATTACAAAGATACAAGAATGCCAAACTGAGATGTGCATCCTCTTAAGATGGTGCAGTTTGCACTTCAATAAAACACAAGTGCAGGTGAGCCTTCTGAGACTGTCTCCTGCAGAATGTCACCTAGTCAACTTCTTGTTTGGCACAGACCAGAATTTGTGCTTTAAGAGACAATGTTTTTATCTGGCCTAAATTCAACCAATGGCAGAGGAACTGGGGTACATCTGCATTTCATGTGTCATTCTAGAGTATAGTGTGGCAGATGTCTAACTTCTCTGCTGCACTGCAGAGAGAGGATAACACAAGGTAGGACACTTTGTAATACAAATTCAATGCAGTGTATAATAATTAGTGTATTTAAAACACAGAATAGTTTGCTTACAGTGACATAGTTTGCCCTAGGAAATGTAGGCTGAAAATACTTTCCTTTCAACATCAGTTTAGTGATATTTACCTAGTACATTCCAGTATTGAGGTATTCTGCAGCAGAACGTTGCTGGAGCCAAATTCTCCAATTGGTGTTGGTGTAAATGTTGAGTCTCTTATTTGACCCCATATATGATAGAACCTTTCAGTCTCCTTCTTCCCAAGTAACAGCCATTAGCCCTTGTCCTATCTTTCTCCACTTCAGAATAAGGTCATCTTAACATGTAGGCCTAACAAGAAATACAATGTGTTGTCATTGATCTGTATTGTCACTGATTACCCGTCCGCGTTAGAGTGATCCGTAGAGTATAGGACGTTCTACGTTGTAATGCAAAGACAGTCATAAGGAACAGGTTCTACACCCCAGGCTCCCTTGGTTTATTTATAAGGCCTTGCTTTTTAGAAAATGAGTTTTCTGACAATAGCCTTGAAAATGTTTACTATTATTAATCGATCACTAGAACTGAGTATTTGGCACTAGCATAGCATTTTTTTTCCCCGCTGTTTTTCCCCAGAGTCTACTGTTTTTTCATAGTCTTGTTCAGAGATTGGATCCTCCAGGCTCAGTAAAATGAGAGCATTCTGTCATTTGATTATTGGAAATAACTCAGTTTAATTTACAACACAATTTTGTAAACTCATTCCATTCTGGTAGGACAGCAACCGTTAGAGAACCTGTACAAGTGTATAACCAGAGCATCACCAGCATCTTACCTGTGTTTTTACTGTAAAAATGGTCCCTTAGAAGGGAACTGTGAAGTGCAAAAATCCTCTGAGTATCACTCCTTGGCATTCTTTTTTTAGGACCAGTTTTTCACTGGCTCTGATTTGAAACATCCTCTGAAAAAAAGAAGGAACTGAATTCCACTT
Source organism: Rhinopomastus cyanomelas (assembly GCA_013400115.1). Lineage (NCBI taxonomy): Eukaryota > Metazoa > Chordata > Aves > Bucerotiformes > Rhinopomastidae > Rhinopomastus > Rhinopomastus cyanomelas. The sequence goes on along the minus strand of VXBP01008912.1, from coordinate 992,106 downwards.
CTAAGATGAGGCAAACAGGCTGAATGAATGATTGCCTCCTAGCCAATTTCTATTACCTACATTTAGGATGACACATATCTCAGTAGACTTTCTCGGGATTTTCTGTGTCCATAGAAATGTGTTTGTGGTAGAGATTAAGTTATTATGAAACAAGAACGTATCTGTAGGGCAATCTGAAATGCACACTTGAAATAAGCTAGAAGGTAAAACAAGTAGCTTTTCTGTGTTTGATTAGAAATTAATAAAGTCACTACTTTATTTTACCAGAATAGTGCAAAACTAATCCTTCGTCACTAGAGATTTGAAGTTGGAAAACTGCAGTAGATTGATTGTATGTCTGTGCTGTGTACTGTTTTCTAGACTGTGCTTTGTGCCAGTTAGTTCTGCTTCTGCAGATTGTAGGTTTTTGAGACTTAAACTGATCAATACCTACTCGAGGTCTTCAAAGCCTGCTTGGAATTGCAGTTGATATCTGCAGAACAGGGACAAAAACTGCTAAAGTACAACAGTGAGATAGATGAATTCATACAGAAAAGAAACCAGAGAGATCCATCTGAGACGCCGCGCTGCCGGAGTTGTACTTGCTCTAAGTACTCGCAATCGTTGAAGACAGAAATTGGGTTTGAAAACAAAAATAGCTGATTTATAGAGGGGAACATATTTGAGGTACAAGAACTGGGACACAACTGCTCATATTCTGGATTTGTACAGTGTGGTGTTGATGGAATCCTCAGTACAAGAGAGCCTTACAGCTGCTAGGAAGATTCACCTCTCTCCATATATTCATTTACCTTCTCCATCTTGCTTTTCCTTCCCTTTACTGTTTTATTTAATCCTCTTTTTCCTTCTCCAGTTTTCCATATTCACAAGTGATTTGCCTGTTTACAAATATTTTTGCAAGTGAAAAGAGTATGAAAGATCTGTGAAAAGCTTCTTTCTTTATCTTTCCTTTATATTTCTTTATTTATATCTTAACACAGAGGAAAGCAGAGGGGAATTAGAAGATGCTAAACCAACAGTTAGTCTCGAGTGTTGTGATAGTTGTCTATTTCAGAAGTAGCAATAGCTTGTGAAATTCAGAACAGAGTTTTAATTCATGTGTGAGGTTCCTGTGTTTATGCTCCATGTGAATTCCCTCCTTTCAGAGTACTGGGCTGGGGAGGAAGTTATTTGTATACATGACTTCAACAACAGGCCCCCAAAACCCACCAAAAACCCCACCCTAAAAACCACTCAAAATTTGTTGGAAAAAAGGCAAGAATTACTTCTTTTGATTTCCAAATCCACCCTGAAAATCAGGAAATTGTTTCATTAAAATTTTCCACAAGATTTAATCTCTAAGCTTAAAATAATCACAAATAACTGTAATTGAGAATGTTGTTTTTAAGAAGTTACTGCTCACTCACAACAGGGCTTCAGACCGAAAGCGTTGTGTTCACCATGGCTAAACTAATCAGTGGGTAACTGCTTTCTGGTAAGAGTAACCAAATTATAACAGCCTTGTGTGGAGAATACTGGCCTGGAAAATCATCCTTACTGGTGAGGATACCTTCCAAGAAAGAAATTTTATCAGGAGTATGGCAGTGGATTGTTCATCAGTTTAAATGAAAATGCCCTTGTGAGTTGAAGTGGAACAGAAAGGTGATGGTGTTTGTTTATTTGCTGCTTTTTGTCAGTTTAGAGTCACATAAACAGCAAGTTGAATTGTAGTTTCTTAGCAAAGAGAGAAAGCTGTAAATGTTTGTAAATTTTAAAGGAAACTGTAATTTCCAGATCGGCTACATTATTAGTGAAAAGAATGGGGTGAGAGGGTGGCAGAGCACTGGAACAGGCTGCCCATGGAGGTTGCAGAGTCTCCTCTGGAGACACTCAAAACCCTCCTGGACATGTTCCTATGCAACTACTGTAGGTTATCTTGCTCCTGCAGAGGGGTTGGGCTAGATGATCTTCCAACACCTGACTTCCCGTGATTCTGTGAAAAATTGCACCAAGTCAAGGCATGAGCAAAACAAGATTATAAAGACATTGCAACCTCCCTTCAGACCTTGCCTAATGACATTCTTCAGTGCCTATTTCCCTTCTCTTGGCTGCACTTTTCCTCTATTTTGCAGATTTTTCCCTTTTCCTCTGTAGCCCTTCCCCTGCTTTCTCTTCAGCGCTGCTGTTGTTCCATAGGTTGGTAACTCCATCGTGCTGTCGGCAGCCAAGGGAGCTCCTCACTCACCTGTTTCTCACAACAGAAAATGCAAGAGTCAGTCCTTATGCAAAATCTCCTCCGTGCTTGTGGCATTCACTTGCCGTAGCAGCAAGCATTCCCCTCCTAATGGAAATAAGAGTTTGTAGGTACACAAGAGTAGCAGTTAGTGAAGCATTATCAGAATTTTTAATGTGTTTCTCTTTTGGGGAGGCATATTAAAAGAAAACAATAGCATATTGGTCCCAAAGTGCTTTTGAACTTACTCTACCCTCTGTTCTTTGTCCTGTTCCTAGGGGCAAGTGTGGCAAACAGCAGATTTCATGCTTTTATCATCTGGTTGTCTGAGCCTCAGAATCAAACTGATCACCACAGCTGCAATAAATAAAGTGTCTATTCAATAACTTATGATGCCTAATATTATCCAACATTCTTCTGGCCAGGCACAGGGTCTGATGGAAAACAGCAAATCTCACTTACTGCCTTTTCCCTTGCAATTAAAATTGCCCAGTAATCAGGGGATGCCAGGTATGGGAGAGCAGAATGTGAGTAATGCCAGTTTGCTTGGGTTTGCTTACGCTGACCACTTGAAATACAAACTTCTCTTGCAATGTGGCTTTCATTAATTATGAAGCTCAGGTAATGTGTTAACAGTATCAGTCTTGAAACCTTGTCAGAAATGTGATTTTACTTGTCTACCTGTTCTGTCATAGTCTGTGATTCCTGATATGTTTTTTTAATTCATACCCAGAAATATTTATGCAGCATTTGATTGGATATACATCTCGTGGAATACACAGCACATTCTCTGATAGAAACCTAAATACTGCAGTTGTAGCATTTGGCAATACACTTTTCTCTGACAACGGTTCAGCCCTTTTGACTGTTATGCAAGGAGGAAAATGATGGTGTGAGTCACTTGGTTAAAATTGTTGCAGTCCAAAAGTATTTGTTTTAAATGCATTCTTTCAGATTTTTTTTTAAAGATCTGTTGTGTGCTTTTTTTCTCTTTGTTTTCTTTTTCTAGGCTGAGGTTCAGCTATGCTATCTGGAAGCACAAAGAGATGCTGTTGAACAGATGTCCTTAAAGCTGTACAGCGAGCAGTACAACAGTAGTAGCAAGCGAAAGGAAGAGTTTGCTGATATGTCAAAAGTTCACACAGTGGGAAGTAATGGGTAGGGAACTATTCTTTTTGTTGTTTTATTCTCACTGATGTGTATTTTTTTTACATGATGTATTTTTCTTCTGGTTAACCAGGTTTTTTCTTCCTAGGCCAAGAGGTAGGGGAGAACTCTCTCTTCTTTTTTTTCTTCCCTATATGAATGCAACAAATAATGGGGTTTGGAAAGTTTATCCCAATCATGGTTTGTTCATTGGACAATCTAACATCAGCTAATAGAAATCCATTATTTTGATTTTTAAAAAGGTAATGTGTTCTTTTCCTTCAGGCTTTTCTCCTTCAATGACTTCGTATCTTTTGATTCCTTAGCATCTTCCGAGGAAGCACCATTATAATGTATTAATACCTGTGCAGCACAGTTCTCTATCATCATTATTGAACTAGTGACTAGAAAATATTACTATGAATCCATTCACTTAGAGCTCACCAGTTCAAACATCCTGCTTTTGTCCTTGCAGAAAGCTTTAGTTTGAACACATACTCACAAAGACACATGTATGTGTAGGTGTATGTGCAAAAACACTCTTCCTTACTAGTTTGAGTAAATAATGGTGGATAAGTTTATCACTGGATAATGCTAAAATGAAATTTTGCTGCCCCTCCCTTTTTCACAGCCAAGAAAATTTGTAGTTGTGGTTTTAGATTTTTATGTTTTTTTTGAAAACACTATTTTCCAACTCTGAGGTCTCCTAAACAAACATCGTAACACACCCGTGAGTTCACAACAGTGTGAGGAAAAAGCACTTCAAAGCTGTAGTTCAAACTAGAGCGCGGTTTTGGGTACCCTCATCCTGCTAGAAGTTTTCTTCTAACCAATAACTACAGTAGAACTTCTGCCTGCAGTTTCCTGTGCAGGGAAAGTCATTGACTAAGATGTCCATGACTTCTTTATCTCCAGGACTGCCTTTTCCAATTGTGAACTCAATGTTAAGGTCTTGGAAACACGGTTTTTATTGAATTACCAACTGTATGGATAAATGAGCCTTGTAAACATCCCCTCTTATTATACGGAAAGATGACTGTTTTAGAAAAGTTGATGTGAGCTAATTATGTAGGATTACTGAGATCTTGATTACATACGCAGAAATCTGTCAGATTCTCAAACATACCAATGCAGCTAGTGCGAACCACAAAAATAATTTGATGGGAATTGGGGGGGGTGTGTGTGTGTGTATGAATTTGTACTGGGGGCTACATGTTCAAAGCCAGCTTCTCATTTTGCAGCCACCGGTGAATTGTGAGCAAGACTGAAGGTTAGAATTTTGTGTAGGACGTAAAGGACATTAAGACATAAACAGACGTTTGCTTTTATTCAGCAGAGTGCATACAAATCTGTGAGCCTCATGGAAAAATCCAGTTTGTAAATCTATGTGGCATAACTGTAAAGAAAACAGGCTCTTAAATGCACATGTTTGCTCTCATAATTATATACTTATTACTGGGACTGGTAATCTACCAGTGTCCCCCAGTTTTTCGATGCTGTGACCTCTAAGTGAGCCCTTAGGACCTCAATGGTGGTTTAATGGGCCAGAGGAGCAGAGGGAGAAAAATACAGTTCCACGTATTCAACCATTACACATTCTAGGATGGGCTGAATTCAGATGACAAACTTCCTGTAGAACCAGTCTGAAACATCATCTTGAACATGATCTACTGCATAAAAACTATGAACAATACTGTTGACAGAAATTTCATACTAGGATGACAAAGATGTCTACAGAGAAGGAGCCATTTGCACAACTGGGAAAATCAGGGTGTCTGTCCATCAGGTACCGTGCAACTCCCACCTAGCAAGAAGAGCTCTACAAGGAGAATGAGTTACTGTAGATGGAGAATTGTTTATATAGTGAGGGGAAAGATTTGGGAGATGCCAAATCTGGGATGGAGAATTATTTATATAGTGAGGGGAAAGATTTGGGAGATGCCAAATCTGGGATGGCTAAACTAGGATATGTAAGGTAGTATCTGCAGAACAGGGCGTTGATAGCAGGTCTATAAAAACAGATTTAATACAGAGCAGAGGCCTCGTTACAACAGCAATAAACATTCACCTATATGGAAATGGCTGAAATGACAATGAAACAGAATGGAAACCCACTGAAGGATTACGCCAGCTATCCAGGCAACAAGATATAGCCAAGAGAAACTGAGAGCAGATGCACATTGTTAGAATTATTGCACGTCCTCAACACTGGCGAGGAGCTTGTACAGGTCCTATTGGGACATACGGATACAGTATTTACAGTGCCACTGTACAAGGTGAAGGACATATCCTGGGATCCTGGCAACACCTAGTATTAGGTTTCTAAGGATGAGGCTTTGAGACGAAGGCATTAGAGGGGCCTTCAAGCATGCACATAAAATACAGCAGTTACAAAGCTGCTAAGGTCAGAACTGTTAGATTTCTTCTGTATCCTCCTAATAAAAACATGTGGAAGGAGTTGCAAAAAATGATGACCCAGAAACTTGAAAGAACTTTTTGTCTGGCTGGATTTTTTTGGTAAGCATACCAGTGTGTTTACAGTACTTCCAAATACCATGTGAGTTATGCCATCCAAGAAACAATACATACTGGGAGTGTCTGTTAAACATAGGGAAAAGGGCTGATGGAAATAGCTTCACATTCCATTTTATTTATTAATGCCACAGACGAACTGGTTTTCTCATGAGAAAGGTGCTCATGAATTTTCATTCAAAATAATAAATTGATGTCCACATTTTAAGAAATATGTTTAGGGTTCAGGGGATTAGACATGCAACTCTGCATATCTGATTCCCTGTTTACCGAGATAAAATATACTACTTAATGTCATTGTAGTTCTAATGTAGCTAATGGCTTCAGCTTATTAACTGACAAACCAATATTAAGGAAGCTGTAGTTACCTGCCCTTTAACTAACACTACAGCAGCCTTGCTGGCAAGATTTGAGTATGTTTAATGGAGAATTTTTTTTTAATAAACAGATTACCTGCTGTATTAATTTTTTACCAATCAGTGCATTTGGATAATTAAACAAAATTAGATTTTTTTGTTTCTGTATTTCTTCCATCTGTAACACACATCAGTATTGCAGAAGTTATGCTCTCCCTGATTCTGCCTGTGGCAATATGAAAAAAAAAGGTCTGCTAAGCCCAGAAAAAAATAGTTTCTGAATAAAAAAGAAATATTCAACGTACCACGGAAACACTGACAGGTACATTTTAATCTTAACCTGCCACTGGTCCTACCCTTGCTGGATTTTCTGAATATCTTTTCAGCAGCTTAGTAACTTACATCCTGTTCCAAATGGTAGTTTGATAGCAATCAGCAGGTCTTTCTATTTAGACGTGAGGAATACGTTTTTAAAACAACGCCTGTGTCTTTTGACTATTAAAAATACAGTAATCAATTTTTTAAAAGTAATTGTTGCTGCTTTCTAGGCTGACTTCACTATCTTCTGGCTCAAAAAAAGCCCTTCCATGGACAGTTTGCCTGAAAATGCACCCAGGCTACTTCATTCTTACAGCAGAACACAAAAACCCGTGAATAAGCACAGTATGTAAATTATGGGGGGGGTGAAACATCCCCATTGCATCTTACATCCCTTTCTGGGCTCTTTCCACTGATTCCTCTCACTGTTCACTTTGGTTTGAGTTCTTCTTTAGAACTTCAGCTAGAAACCAAAATGTTCAGCTGCTTCCTAGTGTTTATCTGGGTTGTATAAAGGTCAGAGAAAAGTGCTTTTTTGTGTCTTTAAAGGATTGGTTCAATCCTTACAGCAATAAATGGACCCATTTGGACTGTAGCTAAGATGTGGTTCCATAGATGCAAAGCACGTGTTAGGATCCAGCACATCTTCTGCCTATTACAATAAAATCCCAGCCTACATCCTGGGGCAGTTTCCAAAGGCATCCCATCCCTTTCTGGCATCTGCAGGTCATGAACTTTAGATGTAGGCTTTGTTTCCCATCATCTTCATCATTTAGATTTTTCACTAGTGCAAACTGTCCAAGTCCAACTGAATATGTACCAATTTATGTGAAATGAAAACTGGCCTCTTCTATCATAAAACTTATGTTATAATAATAGCTGCCTGTCAGTTTTATGACTTTGGGTAATATTTGGATAAGGGATGGGGCAGGGGAAGGTGCAGTAGATACTGAAGATACAGAATGGTCACATTGCTTTCTGAGGAAAGGATAAAAATTCTGCACCACTGCAAATACACCTTTCAAAATGGAACTTAGTTTTATTTTAGCTTAAAAATGATATCTGAGTCAAATACCTCCTAAAACAGGAGAAAAGACCTGAACAATTGAAACGATTATATTTCAGCAATAGTTAGTTACCCTCTTATGCTTGCTCTTCTTTCTAATAGCATCATCTCAGGGCAGCAGGCACATTTAAGTAAGTGCACCTCATAAATTATTGAGCAAAAGTATACTAAGTACAGTGGATTAAACTAGAGAGTTACTTCAGAAGCACGAATCAACACTTGTGCATTATACAAGGCATCCTTTGTTGTCAACTCATTGAAGATAATACTGTAGAAAGCAAATGCTTTCTTCTCTCTTGCTTTCTTGCCAAAAAAGAGTTCTGCTTGTCACAACTTTATCTACTACCTTTCAGAATTACCATGCATATGGACCTCTAGTTAACAGCAACTGAAACTGCACTGGTATTAGTAACACTGAAAACATATTTAGGGTATTCTTACTACACAGAAATACTGCTAGTTTTTTTAATGGGGTTTCTGCAAAAATGTTGTTAATAATTGGAAAACTTCGCTTTGGTGGAACACGCACTATTGTTTCATCAATATGGAGCTTTTTGCTCCCATTGACAAGGCTTTTGTTAGTTCCAATTCTGCAACTTTGAAGCTCCCTTTTCAAGGGGTATCTTTCTGACGAATGTGCAGTTTTTCAGCATGTACCTTCTGTCTTGTATCACAGTGTTTTCGAAGAATCTATGCTTTACTTATTCACTAGGCTTTCAATAGAGAATCACATTAATCCTTTTAAGCTCCTTATTCTAATGATTTATTTTGTTGAAAACCGTAGTGATCCTCCTTTGAATTTTAATGATTGCTGGCTATTCAGGGATTCATTGTTTTGACTTCCTGTCCTTACCTTTGTTTCTTACATGTCTGTAGGGAACACCTGTCTAATACTGTATCTGGCCTTAGTTCTCACTGGCTTACCATATTCACTCAAGCCTATCTTAAGGCGTTAAGTTGAAATGCTAGCTACTCATCCATGAAACTAAATGTAGGATATTTACAGAGATAGGCAGACAGACAGCAGAGGGACGGCTGGATGGATTGAGTCATTTTTAGAGGAAAAATAATATTTTTATAGGAATTATATCAAGACCATTGTTGCAAAGTTTGCTCAGTGTGAAGTCAGCACTTTAAAAACCATTAAACAACAGCAGCTATGGGGGATTTCTACTTCAAAATCTTTGACGCAAATGCAGTACGCCAACAGTTGTCAGGATTTGGCATCAGCCGCCGAATTTAGGTCATGGCACTGGCTTAAATTGGATTTCAGTTTTCATTTTCGTCCTCTCTGTATAAATACAGGATGTCTCTTTAGAAATATAACTCGGAACATCATGAGTTTTCAAGAATATATTATTCTAATACAAGATTTTAACAACTGCACAGTATTTATGCATAATACATTTTGTTCCTTATCTACAGCCTTTTGGACTTTGATTCAGAATACCAGGAGCTCTGGGATTGGCTGATTGACATGGAATCCATCGTGATGGACAGCCATGACCTGATGATGTCAGAGGAGCAGCAGCAGCATCTTTACAAGGTTAGCGCTACCGTTACTGCCTTTACCTAGCTATAGAAGATCTGATTAGCTTGACAAGTCTTTCTCTCACAGGATATCGCTGCGTTCATTGTATGTATCATGGTGTCTATTAGAATTCCCTTCCCTGTCCCCAACCTCATTTCCATCCCCTGTGCGCTGACAGGCTGCACCGACATCATAATTGTAAGAAAGTTCCCTTTATCACATTCTATTTGGTGTAATTCTATAGAAGGACAAAGATTTGTCTTCAAGATGAATAGAAATAAATGAAACTGAATTAATAAATAGACTGAAACAAAATGAAGGGAAAAAATAAAATGGTAGCATTTAACAAAATGTGTTGTGATTGGAGCTTTCAGCTGGATTTTTATCCACCTTTCAGACCTCATGTGGGAAGAAAGAAATTTGCCTTGATTTTGGTTTGCTGCTGCCAGGATACAGGACTCTTTCAATTTAATTTTTATTAGTTAGACATAAAGCAGACATTGTCATGTAAAGTCATCACACTTGCTTGTGATTTCAGCAAAATTATTTTGAACTTGCATAGTGATCATAGGGTCTTCATCGAACATATACGTGTGTGTATAGAGATATATATATATATATCTACCTCTCTATAGACACATATGGTTTCTCTTATTTGTCGTAGCAGCCTTAGCTGAGAATCTTTATCACTTTTTTTGGATAGACAGTACTTTTTAGAAGTTGCCTAAAGTGATGATTTGATCCTAAAATTGATTCAGGCTTCACTGTGTGTCTGAGAAGCTGTAGTCTCTAGGTCTGAGGAATGGGGCGGGGGAGAAAGGAGAGGCTTTTGACAGAAATATCAGGCTGCAGTAAATCTTTCTCATTTAGGCAATTTTTATTGGAGTAATTCTGACAGTTGTCATCCTTGAATTGCTTTGAGCATATGGCATATTTCAAAGAGCAGATTGTGAATCATAAAAAATAAAATTAATAACTAACCACAGAATCAGCAACAGTATAATGACAAGAAACAACTACCCTCTAGCTTTTTTTTTATTTCTTATCAGATAAATGGTGCATTCAAGGTCAAATAGAAGTTATTTCCTTTCTTCTGCAATGGCATGATTTGATAATTTCTTAAACATAAACTGTTTTTTTCTTGCTTGGGCACCTTAACTTTCTGATGGTCTCTTTGCATTTTGTTCTTTCTAATTTTAGTCCTATTTCAAATACCCAGTGAGAAAGGTGTGTCATGAGTTAAGATATGTTTGTAAATGGAAATATGGTTCGAATCCAAACTATTTTAGGCAAGTGAATCTAATTCAATGGCCTCCATTTCTTGCTTTGATAACCATGTATTATTTTTGTTCATGTTTTTTTCCTAACCTCTCTAAATAAGATTTACTAAATCAGACTCAATTGCACACTGACAGTCCTGGACTTTGCTAGGCTCAGACATAAACAGTGTCAGCGATTGGTAAAAAGTTTCTTGCGAGTCCACAGTAGGGTATTTTGATGTGCCTGTCCATGTAAGACCAGCTTTTACCATACTTGACCAAACTGCTAGGTTATTTCTTATCCTGAAAACATCTTATAAACATAAATGTTAAGGAAACAGTACATCTATCAATATGGAAGGGAGCAAAGCTTAAGCAAAATAATTATAGATGGTAAAGCTGATGTAATAATCTATGGTGAGAGCAATGAAAGAGGACAATAACTTAAGACTTATTTTACTGCAGAGCATGGTGGCAAAAGGAGGACTACTGTATATTCAAAATGGGAAGTGTAATGTTTTATGATAGGCATGAACTTCTGTAAGCAGAAAGTTTGGGCCAAAAACAGGAGCTGAGTCTGTGCAACCAGACAGCCTGACGCTTCTGAAGGACAGGTAGTTTCGCTGTTGTGCAGCTTCTGTGGGGAGGTCATCTGCTAATTAATAGAGCCCCCAGCGCAAAAGTCCCCGTCAGGTCACTGCAAAGCCACTTCAGGAAGGCTAGAAACAGACTGCCCATGTGCCACAAGCTGAACATTCCCTGCACATACCTTTCTAGTGAAAGCAGCAGGCAAATTATTGGGGATTGAAGTAAAGACTCAACTAGAAACGTGGAGTTTGGTGAAGAGGGCTGAAACAACAGCTCAGCTGGTAGAGCATGGNGGGGGTTGGACTTAGATGATCTTCCGAGGTCCCTTCCAACCTGTAACATTCTGTGATTCTGTAACTAAGCAGTGTCCATAAAGCAGGAGGAGTATTTGCAAGTAAGTTAAAAAGCTTGAGTGCACAGCATTAAGATCTATTAGCCTTTCAAAAAAAACCCCAAACCTACAACCCAAACCTTCTCCTGAAGAGATGCTGAAAGCCCCATAATTTCAGACATTTAAACGTAGACAAAAGAAATCATTAGCAAATGTAATTGAGGGAATAGTTCTGCACTAGCAAAGAGCAGATCAGATAAATCGCTAAGTCTTTATCGTCCCTAATTTCTGAGATTCACTTAGGAATGAATCATGCCCTCAAAATCAGTATTAATGGTTTTATAAAACTACCCTAGTAAACCTCTCTTCTAATAAAGAGTGACACGCCTTTTATTTGGAGGCTCTTACAGAGTCATGGATGCTCCAGTGCTCACAGCTCAGGAGCAGGAGCAGCATCCTGAACACAGCCAGGCTGGGCTGTAGGGAGAAAATCTGGAAAGAGACATTGAGGCAACTGTTTTTATCAGAATTCCTCAGTGCTGTGGGGTGTTATGAAAACACAGGTCTTGCTTTCGTTGTTCATTGTCAGTTGCACCTTCAGATGTGAACCTGCTAATTGCACTCTCTGCATTTTGGTGGATTCTCCTAAACCCACAGATCCCTCTTCTCAGTTACTGAGCTGACAAGTAATTGCACCTCTGAGCCAGCTCAGCAAGCTGCCTCTGCTAGGAAACCTGCTGTGGTATCACTCTTACCAAAAGTAATCATTGCCCCCAAGGAGTCTATGAATGGGAAGGAGCAATGATAAAACAGGTAAATCGGAAGGGAAAAGCATACATTAAAGCAACATAACACAATATATAAATGCTAAAACTGCATATGGGAAAATAAAATGTATTTTTGTGGTTAGACTATTTCCCCAGTATTCTATTTTCAGATTTAATATAGATTTAAGTCAACTCTCATCTTAATTTTGTTTTGTAATATTCCGGGAGCTTCATAGGTTTTTATTAGGACCCTTATTATCTCTCTTTAACTAGGTTTTATTTTGCCCTTCATACTGTAGGTGCAGCACAGCTGTAGGTTTTTTTTAAACTCTGGAAATGTGTATATGACTTTCTCTTTTTTTTTTTTTAGTGCATAGGTTTACAAATAAACAAAACTGCTGTTCCTCACTGTGCTCCCCCATAGGCCTAAATTCTTTCAGCTTTAGAGTCTTAAACTAGCTAATGATTTTGAAAATCAACTAGAGTTTGATAAAATAGCAGTCAAAGAAAGAGAGTTTATTTGTCTTCTAATGCTTCATCTATTAACTAAGGAAAAATTGAAAGGAGCATTTCCATGATTTTAGGCTCTCGCTTCCTTGTACTGCCGTAATAGCTCAGTTTAATGCCAAATGTATCGTGTTTATTTCATTTTAATCTACTGCATGTGAGTCTGATCTCATAAGCTCTAAGTACACAGAACTTGCATTGACTTCCGCTGTACTCATACGCTGTTACTGGGGGATCAAACCCAAAGGATTTAAAACTCTGCTAATTAGCCCTTTAGTGGGAACTTGAGTAATTCTGCACCTTGAATGTTCAAAAATGAAGCAAATCAGTATTTACTGGAGCTGTGGAGATTAGAAATGAGTATACCAGGCAGAAAAGTTAATGATAATTCTTTCCATTTTCCTCAGAAGATTAATTGCAAAACTTAATTGTGTTAGATTAACCCCCCATTTAAATAAGTACAGTATGATTGTTAAAATTGTTAGTATGTTCAGAATAAAATTAACTACACTTTTCTAAATATCAAATAAAAGAAAGGATATTTTCCTGTCTGATGATAAGTAATGGATGGTGGTTTTAAATACAGACTGCATAAGCCCTAAGCCTTGCACGAGTCTTCAGAAACGATAGTCATGATAGATGGAAAAAGACCCTTAGATTGGAGCACAAAGACTTTGAAACTACTCAGCTGGCACGGCTTTAGAACAGGTTAACTGCTAAACTATTCCATCGAAGGGAAGTGCTTCGGTGTATTAAATAACATGAAAATGCACACCAAAAGCTAAGAATACCTTTCCAAAAATAAGTTGAGGGGGAAAAAAATCTCCCAGTAATTCTTGTTTCCTTACTGGAAGCTGTCCCTCATCGGAAGGTGCAGTTCCTGTCCTCCTCTGGGTGTGCTGCTGCTCCATTGTGCCTTTCTCGCTGGCTCAGTGCTGTGGCCCTGAGTGGATCAAACAAACCGTGGTGAAAGTTTCCCTCATTTGCATCACTTCTAGACAGCCCTGTCGTACTCTTTGCTGACAGGAAATCACTGTCTTTGTCACCTTTTTTCAGTGATCTCCCTTTGGCAGAGATTGGCCATGTGACCAGGATTAATCACAACAACAGTTCTGGCTCAGAACTCAATGACATGTTTTCCTCAGCGCTTCAATAATGGTGTAGAGGAGTCAGTAGGAAATGACTACATTAATTTCAGAGTGAAAAGATAATTAACACTTAAGGACTAGTGCTATAACCTATGGAGTTATTATTCAAATTAAAACTAATTTAGTGCAAACTCGTGAAAAAAAATTACTTAAAAAAAAATCCTGTCCTTTAACACAACTGTTAAAATAATCTTACGAGAGTGCGCGAGTTTCAAAAGAAGCACCAACTATATTTAACGCAGTAATATAAATAGAGAAAACCTTAAACATTTGAAACTGGAGGCTGAAGTATGTAAAGTGCTTACTTAGATGATATGAATAGGATACCGGCAAACAAAAGCAGCAGTGTGCTCCTAGAATGCTGTGCTTCAAGGAGTTTCCTTGGCAACAGAAATGCAGTTCCAAAAGTAGACAGAACTTTCCTCAGAAAACATACTATTAATAACAACCTTCCGGAACAACTTGGAACAATTTGACTACTTGGCAATAATAATGCCAAGTGTTCTGCAAATTAATCCAACACATAACAGTTATATATCTCTCTTGCCCATAATTCTTCTGAACGGGGGGACTGAGCTCTCTGCTGCTAGAGGATACAAATGTGCAAAGCGGTTCCAAATGCTGTGCAAACAGAGAGAGAGCTCAAATAGCAGCAGCCTATAAGGATCAATTAATGTGCTTCGTATCATTTTAACTTGTAAAACAGATTAGTTTAATTGGATTACTTTGTTCCATTTAAAGCGAGTCCTGCGTACCTACCAAAGCCACATTGTAGCTCAGTCTTTATTTCAAGCAGATTTTCCATATAAAGAAAACTTATTAAAAGATTAACAGCCTGTAGAGTGGTATAGTTGGACAGTGTGCTTAGGGGATTGGTTATAAACTAGGAAACGTGGAGATTTTTGCTCCCACGAGGTATATTCTGCACAATCCAGGATGCAGTCTGTCTGGTAGTCTGTCAGTGCCTGCACGGCGCTGCTAAAGCAGTCAGTGGGAGAAGATTATCATCATCACTTCGGAGGAAGCTCTCAGCGCACTGCAGGCTTGAGCCCCTTGTAGGTAGCCACTGCAAATCTGCCATGCGTGCAGTATTTTTAGTTATGTCATCGTTTCTGTATGAGCCAAGAGAATAAACTAATTTCAGATTTGCTTTGCCAATAGGAATCATTAGAATTCCACTAAAGGCCATAAGTTTACCAGACAGGAAAGCCTAGCTGAGCTACCAGCTCGACTTTTCCCGAATTCTTAGATCTAAAGGTTAAAAGTAATCAATATCTCATTGTGCAGCCTGATAATAAGTAATAACCATGATGCTAAAATCTAAATGATTGCAGATAGCACTTGGATGTGCTGACCCATTTGGGAGGGCTTTTTAATTGCAATCAGGAGAGTCAGTGTAGTTTGCTAATAAACTTTGAGGGTACCTTGCAGAAGTCACCACCTTTTTGAAATACGGCTTTAGTGCTAATAGCAAATTATGAACCAAAGCAAAAGCTTTTATTTTATCTGCCAAAACTTATGTAGCACTTAAAAAAAGGTATTATTCTGTTAAAGAATATCAGTGGGGCTCTTCATTAGCAATACTAAATTACAGCACTTCTGTCAACACGTATGGATTGATGCACGCCTCAGTGGAGGCTGTTCCTTTCCTTTGATGCTGTAATATGCTTTTAACATACTATGTATGAGCTGAATGTTGCAGAAAACTGCCTTTGGTTGTAGTTCTTCACCAAGTTCAGTAATTTCCGCATGCTAGGCTAGTTGGGATTTTCCCAACAGATGAAGAACCTCTACGACTTTCCGTACTAGGGTAGGAAAGTCAGCTCTTTTGTACGAGATGTCTCACAAATGCCTGATACCTCAAGCAGCAGTGAAAATCTGGCTGCTATTAGGGCTTCAACCAAATGAGTTCAGGACCTCACAGGATAGATTCTTAATCTCTTAGTACAAGAGGTGATGAAATGGGTTAACTTTTTCTGCACAAGTAGTCTCACTTCAGTTGCACTGAAGAACAGAGTGGAATCTCCTTTGTGACACATACTCTAACAACCTGCTCTTTTCAACGGTCCATACGTTAACTTTAATAGGACTAAATTCCTTGCTGCTTCTGTCAGACTTTGTGTTTTAAAAGGCAGAAAATTATTGCTGGTGAAGTCTTCCTTAAAGCAGATAAATGTTAAATTTTAATGTGTCATATAATTACAGCAGGAAAACACTGATGCAGGAAAACACTGATTGCCATGTCTACAGAATTACAAAGTAAGCCTAGGGAGCAGATAAAGAAAGAAGGTGCAAAATATTTTTACACTTCCTTGCTACCTTAATATAGTTCAAATGCAAACATGCATTTTTACAGGCAGGGTTGTAGTGTCTGTGGAACTGACCCCTTGTATTTCTGCAAGAAGTGGCTTCATGCATTTCACAAGACTAAGTGGCTTTCTCCCATTTCGTCCCAGCGTGACATTGAAGATGAACTTCACATTGCAGCAAAGCAGTATTTACTGGGCTTGTAGCAAAAGCCAGTGCAGCTTTTGGGAGATTAAAGCAGTGTGTCTAGAATGAAAGAAGCATTCAACTTCAAACAAAAGTAAATGTGTACCACATAGCTGTCATCGCCATTCCTTCCTACAGCTGCAGAACGTGGACAATTTACAGTCATCACGTCAAGCGTCTTAGTCAACTCCACATGTTCCATCTTTGTGCCTTGCTGGTAGGAAATGGTAGGGTAAGGTCCCAGGCAGTGTGACCTTAAAGCATTGTCAAAAATTCAGAACTGAAGCAATGGCCTGGCACACTCAGCCGTGGTGGTTTGAGTGTGTACATCCAGCAATAAAAGCCATTTGCTGTTAATCAAGCAGTTTTAGTTTTTTAAAAAAAATGAAACGACACCTTAATTCACCCCAAAGGATGACAAAAACGACAACTTTAATTGCTTTCTACGTGCAATGACTGCTGGTGCCCAAACAAGGTAGAAGGGGCTCAAGATTAATCTCAGATACACTAAATTGCCTGCGTTCTCTAAAGAACATTAAGAGTAGCTGATTTTTAACAGCACTCCGACCTAATTGTTGGACCAAGGGTCCCTAGAAGAAGGTGTAATCCATGTGCCAAGAGGCATCCTGGGGTGGATCAGAAGTGAGGTGGTTGGCAGATCAAGAGAGGTCTAGATGATCTTTCGAGATCCCTTCCAGTCACTAATGATTCCATGATTCTATGTGCTGTTACATGTCCAGACAAACTATGGGGACAACACCACCCTGAAGTGAGCAAAGAGACCATATGAGGCTTCAAGACATGATCGCGCTCTGATTTATCTTGTTCTTAGCACAACCTTTCAAACCTTTATCCATTCATCAAAAATAGTTTAGGTAATCTACATTTTCTTGTTTCCTGACACACTGGATCACATGCAGAACATGTGTAGGCAGTGCAGACTCGTATGAGCTGCCCACTCTGAGATTGGTATTTAATGTAGTAAATTACAGCAGATTTTAGGGAAATGCAGATGAATCAGCTGAGTAGAACCGTCTCATGAAGTGAATTTGCACTAATAGTGAAGATCATAGAAGTGAAGTCTCATAGACAGTGATGCCAAAAATGGGAGATCATCTCACTATAAAAATAAAGAAATTGAAAGAAGCCAGGACTGGTTTATCATGTGGCATCTCAGAACAGTCTTATATTTCACAGCATTTGTTTGGGGATGTGAAACTATGTACTGCCTTTAAGATCTTCTACAACGACTCCGTTGCATATGTGGCTCCATCAAGTCAGAGAACAGCATCCTGACGCAGGGAGTCACCCGGGTTTAGCCTCGCGCTGTGACGAAGCCCATTCTGTGCAGTGTGTCTGCTCCACACCTGCCTTCCACCGCTCTCATCAAGTGCTATATTGAAGTAAGATAAAATGGAGAGCATTAATAACACAATGGCAGCATAATTTTTGATGTAGCGTGTAGAAATGTTCTTGGGTTTTTAGCTGCTTGGTGGATTAGGCTGTCGGAGGCGGAAACAAATAAAAATCACTAACAAAAAAATTATACAGGGCAGTAGTATTACCCTATTCTTCAAGTTATTTGCCAGTTTTTAATTCATTTTCATATTTTTTCACCTCATACTCCAGGAGAAAATGTCATTTTTTCCTAAAGTCATAGGAAGTATGTGCCTCATCCATGGTGTTTCGCTTCATAAACATAATACAGGAAATACAATTTCCTTTCTCAATTACTCCTCATCAGTATACCTCATAAATAATCGATACTGAAATGTTTCTTTCTAAAAAATAAGCGAAAAACAAATGACCACAGAAAACCTTTTCATCAGGTTTCCTATATGAAACTCAAATTCACTAAATCTCAATAAACTTGCAGTGGCAATACATTCAGCGCATGCATATCTAAATTATAAAAAATAAGTCGCTGTGAAGTCTATAATCTCCTGAATTTTTATTTGTATTATATTTGGATTCTTATTTTATAAATATATACCATACATTATATTTATACACTGAAAAGATTTAGCATATCAATATAAAATATTGATATGAAATATTTATTTGTATCTATTTGTAGCCCTTTTGCATACCTAAGGTTAGGTGACGGTCTTACGTTGTGTGTTGCGCTTTTTTAACACATTATACTAAAAATAGCTTCAGAATTGTGTGTTAATTCCTCCTAACAAGGCAAAAGAAGCAATTGCTATAATTTCTGTCATTGTTGTTGCAGTTGTGGTTGTGTTAGGTATGGTGAGGTCTTGGGGTAGGCTCTGGCCAATTCCTGTGGCCGCCAACAAATGCCTGTGGTTCTTCCTAATTTCTTGTGGGTGCTAATATTGTAGCATTGCAGAAAACGTGGTTGCTGCAGAATTCCAGTGATCATGGACCAGAAATGTTAAAACTGGCTCTGTGGAAAGTTCTTTTGGAGGAAGAGACAAGTTGTACCCCTCCCCGACACTGTTGCAGAATGATGGGTTCTGTTACGGGGTAACAGATGATGGGTTATGTCCAGGATCTACTCCAGCTGTGTCGCTGAGCGGACCAGGAACATGTTGTCACAGGCTGCAGAGAAGGGCTATGATGGGCTTGTAGTTTCCCCAGTAGTACGCTGGGAGAAAGCATGTCCGTAAGACTAATGTAGATAATTTAGATTACTAATGAAGCTACGTACACCAGCTTCCATGAGAAGAGTTTCCTCTAAGAGGTGATTCGGAGCAGAAGCTTGAGTTAAGCACACTGAAATAGTTTCAGAAGAAACCTTTTCTCTCTTATCTCTCTCCCCTGATTGTACAAAGAGGTTACAAAGATCAGCCTAACTCACCGTTAACTCTCACTTATCAAGAGAAGAGGGGTTTTTAGAACCATTGTGTCATGTCTGTGCAGTTTTCCAGTTTGAAGCCTTGCTGTAATGGATCCAGTTTTTGACAGACATTACATTGGAGTTTGATAATTTCTGCTTTACCCAGTGATTTTTCTTTGAAATGGGAGATGATAGATAGAAAATTGCTGTTAGAGTTTGTCAGGTGGTAACTTTCTAAAGACAAACATTAACCTTTTTGAATGATGTGTTGAGACTGCCTTGCATGGGTTTTGCTGGCCTTCATCAAGAAGGGCTTTGTGTTTGCTGTGCAGGTAGAATAATCTTAGTTCATTGTTGTGCAGGACAGATCACGTAAACACCCTCATGGGTGAGCAGTAGTCATGTGAGCCCACTTCATTGTCTCAAAAAGTCCATCTCTATTGTTCTCACTGTTCAGTAAGTGTATGTAATTAATAGTCAGGGTTCTTTTTCCAGCAAGTCAGTAGTCAAATATCTGATAGTGTAAATACAGAAGAGCTTTGCTTTTGTTTCCCCAGGTTTTCTATCTGAGAACATTGTGTTTCCTTGTTGCTTCAGCTTGGGTTAAAGAAATATTCTAATCTTAGGACTTCCACTTGCTTTAATCTTGTTATGCTTTTTAGGTGTCTGTTTAGTGTTAGCTCTTTGCTAGAAGACTTAAGGTGTTTATGCCAGAGAATAAGCATGCAATAGCTTAAATAAATAAATAGACAAAGTAAATAGAAAAAAGAGTGGGAATAAAGAAATTGATGGAGATCAGTCAGCCCTCTTCTCGTTTGTCTCTGAGCTGTCCGTTCCTCTTTCTACCAGTAATAGTTAAATGCTGTGGCCATTTTGCTGTATGAGCCTTAGGGACTATAAGTACTAAACAGGGAAGATTCACAAGATTCCTAATAAAAGTAAGGATAGGTTTTGATTCAGTTTTAATTTTATACAGGGTGACTTTACTGTGAATATGACCAAATGCCAGTTCCTTGTTAACTCACTAAGGCACACAGCAGGTTAGGGGGTAACTCACAGTGCTCCAGTGCAGCAGAGCAGGTTTCATTGCACATGAGGACTACTGGTCTGGGCAACCTGGGCCCACCAAAGTTCAAGAATTCATCAAGGGTGTGAATAAAGAATCAGTTTAAAACTAGAAATATTAAATTCCTTTGTCTTATTCCCTTAAATGTAGCGGATGAGATGTGAGCCAGCAGTCACATTAGAGAGGAAGGAAATACCTGCAGTTACCTGGGTAAAAAGCACCTAAAACCATAGGATATAGCAGTGACTGTGAGCACCAAGAAAACTGGAACTCCAGGCAATAAAGCCCTTGCTTTGTGGCAATGGAAACAATGTTTTAGTCTCTAAAATGAATTTTAATCAGAATGACTAAAGAAAATCAAAACTTTTCTATCAGAATGACACAAATACTTCTGAGTACATGCAAAGCTATGAAAAGGTTTTCTTAACCAATGCTGGAAACAGGAAAGGGGAGGTGGTATGGTGCCAGGAGCTAGAGCACCCATGTGTAGCTGCAAACATAAAACATTTCTTAATTGTCTCTCTACCCCAGGATCACTTCTGAAATACACAGTTCCCATTCACAGGGAAGACATTCGAGCAAGGCCAGTGTAATATATGGCTCCAGCCAGGGGCCAAACTGTCCAGAGAAGTGCCAGAATAGCAACAGCAGAACACACACATAGATATAAGTGAGGAGGACCCATGAAGCAGGGCAGCTGCAGGCTGTCTGTACGTGTAAGCACTTTAGGGCAACATATGCAGTGGAATGAGCATCGTAAGAAGCCGCAGAAAAACCATTCTTGAGAAAAAGAGCCAGGCAGACAGGCTGAGTATTGCAGTTACCTTTGAAATGAAAATATAGTGTCTGAAGCGACTGAGAACTTAAGGTTTTAATGAAGAAGGAGATATCTGTAATGTGACTTAAGCAGATCTGAAGATTCTCAGTGTTCTGGCAATGCAGAAGGCTGCCAGGCATTCAATTGCTATATTTGCAACTATGCTATTAGATCAATGACTAATTTGATACCAGCTGGATTGTGGAGCCAGCTGCAGTGCAACACTGATAAGGAACAAAATTAGACTGGAGAGGTGCAACCAAGCACTGCAGATGTGCAATGAAATCATGATGAGACCAGTGGATAAATGCAGCCAGTCAGCGAGGATCCCCTGAAATAAAAGAAGTCATCACTTAAAGTTTTCTCTAGTTGTTTGACAAGGATCCTATGTGCCTGTTGTCACAAGTTGTCACAAGCTTTGGTTTCACTTGGAAGTCAATATACGAAGCAGGACTTGGAAACAGAGAAGTTGCTGCCACTTTAGCTGGAGATAGTATGTTTGAAAACGATGAGCACTTGAATGTTAAAGTGAGGTTAGCACAAAACGCCACAAACCACCCTAGAGTCCACCAAACCAGAATTGTGTTGGTCTGGTAAAGCTGCTGAAAAAGGCAGTGGCAAAGCAGAGACCATGTGCTTGCAGAAAGTTATGAGGAGTGGACAAATGATCTACTAATGATCAGATAATGTTGGAGTAAGCAAATTCCAAAATTATTGAACAAAATGCTTGAAACGTGTTGCGATTGTTTTTCAAGACAGGTGTTCTCTGTGGCGTCAAAACCACAGAGGGCAGATTGATCTAGACGAAGAGCATAGCCACCACTTTGCTGCACATTTTGTCAGGTATCCGTAGGCTTTTAGGTTCAAGGTGTTCCAGTGTAATAAGGACCTTGCTCTGGTGACTAGCTGCTGGCAATCTAAACATAAGAAACAGAAATTTTAAAGGAGCAGCAGTCCGTAACCAACTCCTAAGTGGAAACCTGGAGTATTAATCTCAGTTCAGGAATCATGAAAGAATCTAAGTGACCTGTGCATTGCATCTGTTGAGTTTTGAAGGACTTTGCTTCTGGCCATGAGAAATCTGCTGTCTCTAGCTGCAGACAGACCCACACCCCAACTTTAAAATGTTTAAGTGCTGGGTGTATCTCTACAAATTAGTGAACAGAACTGAGTCGTCCATAAAAGCAGATGAACACAGTTAGGAATTTAGTGTGTGTGCAAATCAAAGAGAATGTAGTTATTTAAAGACGCGTATCTTCATTTACTTCAGTTGTCTGCAAGATACATATCTATATATATACACGTATATTGTCTGACAGCTCAAATGCTAAATAAGGGAGCTTTCCTATTCCTGGCACATTTGAAAGTTATTCAGAGTATTAAAATGTTAAGTGGTAAAATGTGTATTTCATGGGAAATGTTTCTGTTTGGCTCACTGTAATTAAAATTCAACTCTTCCTGTTAGAAGCCAGATGAAAAGAGAGGTAGAATGATGCTCACCAACTGCAACAGGCAGCAGGAAAGTGAACAGCTTTTTTGGGGGGGGGGATAGGTGGGTTTTTGCGTCTCTTTTAAATGCCAGAAGCTCTTTCATGTCTGAAAAACAGGGTCTCCTCTCTCTCTGTAGACTGTTTCCACAGACAGTGCTCTTCATTGCCATGGTAAACTAGCAGGTAGGGAATCCTGACCTTGGTGCTGAGGCATGCTCAAGTGAGAGCTGGAGTTCCCGAGTTAGTCCCTACTTGTTTAAACAGTAAGGAAATACATTTCCTGCACTTCGCCCAAATAAATTCCTGGCAGAAAATGAATCTTCTGCCAATTTCCCCTGTTTTCTTTTCCCTTCAAGCCCATCACTAGAAGTGTACTACTGCAATAGCCTGCACATGATTTAAAAGCTGCTGTGGCTACGGGTGCCTATATCTGTTCTGAACACCTCTTCACTTTCTGGGTAACCACCAAACATGGAGACATAGAGTGAGGGTAGATCTGATGGTTTAGGCATTTGGTGTCATTACAACCAGCATAGACCTTTTGAGTGGGGCATATGATTTGTTTGTTAATTTGATGTAGAGGTCTTATGAAAAAAGATTTTTATATTGATATTTATGGTTTTATAAAAGTGAAAATAGCACGGAACAGCCACCATTTCCAGTCATGTGCATGCTGCTTTGTGCTCTCATGCTTTCTAAATCCTTCTCTCTTGAAGCATACGGTCCGTTTTCCAGGTTCTTCAGAGACTGTTGCATCTTTCTGTGGTTGTATCTTGTAACTTGCTGACTTCATCTGCCAGAGCCAGGATTTGCTACCTTGGCACTACAGATTTTCACAGCAGCAGATTCTGAAGGAGTAAATCCTAAAACCATGCTCTCGCCCATGTTGTGCTCCCTACTTGTCAGGTCATCCAACAGTTGAGGATCTTTCTGAAGTTTTGACCTTAATTCATCTATTCAGGCATCTCAGCTACTTGTCAGAAGTCAACAGTGACCTTCCATTTCATACTCCCATCTTTTGTGAGTGTGAGTTTACAGCATCAACAGCAGCTTGAACTGATGCCTGTTGTCATTGCTTGTATGGCCATAAGGTATTGGGACCCACATCTGTGGGCACAGTCAGCTTAGTTTCTACATTGGTTTAGGCAGTGGTACTGGCTAATCTGTTTTTGTGCGGCCTGTGCTTGAGCTTCCCAGGGAAGCTCCTGGAAAAGAGCTATGGATTCTTTCAATCCCAATTCTCATCTCTCCTAGACAGCAGAGTAGATGTGTGTATAGGTACATACGAGGTAACAGTGAGAGTGACTGACCTGTTGTGGGATCTGATTTTATAAAGTGGCATGGAGAAGCCTAGGAACCTAGCCACTGTTTTTGTAACAACACAAGGAAACTTTACCCAATCAACCTTGGTATCCTGCTTCAAGCAGCGACCATTCCTGGAAACCTTAAGATAAAGAAACACTGTCTTTTAAATATGTATTTAAATGGGTTCCAGAAAGAGTTAGTTGATGTGGTTTATTCATTTCTTTAATATTTATATTTTCTTGGTAGAGTCCTCTGATGTTTTGGTAGATTAACACGGTTAATTAGGAGATGTGACCAGCAGGTGGCCTACCACACTGTGATGTTGGTGCGCGTGTGCCTGAGTCTTCAAGGGGGTGCAATAATATTAATTATAACCTCTCTAGTTAGAGGGTGTTATTCCTTGAGGGCAGGCGTGGCATTTCTCAGCGTAACTTGGTCTCCTTTGTTGTACCGATCAAACGTAAATGTTATTCATACTACTGGGACTTTTTCAGGCCTATTGAAAGGTTGCAAAATTTAAAACATGTATAATGTGTGTGGGTTATATATTTAAACCTTTTTCTTAAGTGTTTAATGGCTTTGCCAAAGGACAGTTATCTTCTGCTTTGGCCATTTCTTCCACACCTTATTAAAGAGGCAAAAGAGTAAAATCAACGCAAAGGTAGTTCTTCAAACATCAGTACCAACCGCCAATCACCAATGAGCTGGAAAAATTACCTTTAATAGGGTTAATGTAGTGCCAGTGTAGTCGTTTAATGTACAAAAGCTCTATGGCCTGTTCTAAAATATAGATTCATTACTTAAAGGTCTTTAAACTTCACTTCTGTAGCAACATATTATACCTCTAGCTGACTAAGTAGGTGTAGATTTGAAAAAAAGTAACCCAGTGCTGTTAGGAATGTGGAGTATTCCACAACACATACTTTTTAATTTTGGTAATTGTCACTAATTATAAAACAACTGTTAAGATAGGAAGCGCGGCCACTCTAACGAAGAATGAAACCCCTTACTTTATGTCACCGAAGTATAGAATCATAGAATCATTATGGATTGGAAGGGACCTCGAAAGATCATCTATAGATCCCATTCACAAAGCTTCTCTTGCCATAAAAATAATAATCACTTGGATTTGCTGATATTGTCAGTCAAATCTATTCCTTAAAAATTCTGAAAAATACAGAATAAACAGCGTCGTCCTGTTCTTTACCTCTCATCCTTTTTTCAGTTTCTATATTGTTTTTTTTTTGTTGTTTGGAATGACTGAATTCCCTGTGTAGCACAAGAAACATCTGTTCAGCAGGCACACAACAGTTAATGTTGAAGACATCAATGCACATAACTGTAAGCACACTTCTTGTCTTAAGGGGCACAGAACTTTCCAATTTCTGTTGGAACAGGCAGGCAGCTATCATGGCATGCACGCTTACCGGGACAGGCTTTCCACAAAGCAGGGCCAGAATGTCTTGAGAGACTGCCAGAAAGACAAAAGTTCACGCTGTCCCTGGGGTTCTCTATAGTTGAAGTAGAGTCAAAATATCCTGAATTTGTTTCATATTACTTCACTACTGGTTTTGTGTCCTGATATTTCCTGCTGTTGCAGCCCTTTGAAGCTTTTCTTTCCTTCTCAGATATATGCACATCTTTTCCAGTTTTCAGGAGATGCCTTTCTCATCTTCTTCAAGTGGGATTCAGACACTGAAATATGTCTGAATTACCAACAGCCTTCCAGTCTTGAAATCCACTGCCTTTGCAAGAGTTACATAGATTTAAATATCGATGCCTCAGTCACCAGTTTATCAGTTTCTAAGAGCACAAGGATTAGCATTTCAGCGAGGCAGCGTAAGTCAACACCAACTTGTGGAGCTGTTTTTCTGAAATAAATATCTACAGTTTCACTGCGGTGTCTTCACAAAACTATTCTGTGTTTTTTTAGTTGCTGAATCAGGCTCTATTAATATATAGGTGTTATGCTGTGTGGTGGTTTCAGAGAAGCTCATTGCAAAATGCTAAACTCAAAGGGTAGATTCCCTGCTTTGTCAGGATCACTTCCCGTTCAACTTTGCAATCTCCAAAGGGAATCCAGAGCAGCTGGTGGTGTGCACTAGAAAATACTCTCTTCGTGGCTGAAAGTCTCATTGATACCATCCGCTTGATCTGCCACAATCTTCTTTTTCTCTGGTTCTCCCTCCTTTCCAGCGTGATAAGAGGCAGGTAAGTGAACCAGGAGAACTTAACAAGCAAAAGCTAAAATGTTAGTCGGCAGCATTTTCCATAAGTACAAATATAATCCAAACCCATTATTTTTCATTTATATCAGGGCCAAGTAATTGCAGGTCTGCTTTCTGGGAGCCCTGAAATGAATCAAACCTTAGGAACATCTGAAGTATTTGTCTCTGAGTTCACCAGCATCTGCAAAAATGGTTTGGTTTCTCTATGTTTTGATTCTGTGAATTTTAGTCCCAGCAACACCAGAGTTAAGCTGAGATTGGTGCAAGTCATCTGGCTCCGTGTCTAATTCTTCTAGTAACATCCTGCTTCCATGGACACTGAACTATTGGCAAAGGAATAAGAAGATAAAAGAGCTGAAAGTTAAAATTAAACAAACTCAAACTAGAAACAAGCCATACAGTTTCTAACAGTTAAGGAAGCTTGTTATTTATCATTTTACCAAGGAATGCTGTGAATTGTCAGTCATTTCCATCTTTAAATCCAGGCTGGATGTAGTACATAAAGATTTTCTCCAAGCCAGAAAGCTGAGAGCTTAATACAAGCAGAGAAGGTAAGACTAGGGCACGTTCTGTACAAGTGGGGAGGTTAGATTATGACAATTTCCTGAACTTTAGATCTGTGAATCAGCCCTGGTTTTGTCAGAGAATATTTTGGCAGGATGCCATCAGAGATGAGAAGAAGCTTTCAGCTTTCACTGTGCCAGCACATAACAGAGTTCACGTTTAGCAGCAGCAGCAGCCGTCCTTGAAAACAGACACCTGAAATCAGGGAAATAGAAAAACTCCCTTTTGTTTCTGTCTCTAGTCATTCAGAAACGAGTGCAATGTCACTGCATTCGTGGATTATTCCGCAGGTAACTGTTAGTGTTAGTTCTTAAATGTCTGGTAGAAATAAAGATTTATTGAGTTTAGAGCTGAGGTGTTTTCTACGATGACTAAGATGTATCAGAAGTGCTTTTTTATCAGTCTAGCGTGAAACAAACAACATGAAGTAGTTTTGGGCTCAGACAACATATTCTGTCGCACAGAAGGCTGGAGGCCTGTGTTCCCAGACATCTTCCCTGAGACTGGACATGGTGTCCGTCTGTATCTTAATTTCCCATTTTAAACTGAGAATAACATTTTTCTACCTCATGTGACTGTTGAAAGTCTGCAAATGCTTGCAGCACAGGAATGGTAGGCTTGAGCATGGCTGTAAAGGGCTGCGTTAAGTGTACCATT
The DNA here is from genome assembly GCA_013400115.1 of Rhinopomastus cyanomelas. Lineage (NCBI taxonomy): Eukaryota > Metazoa > Chordata > Aves > Bucerotiformes > Rhinopomastidae > Rhinopomastus > Rhinopomastus cyanomelas. The sequence continues at coordinate 964,925 of VXBP01008912.1, read as the reverse complement.
GCTGGTGGCCAGTAGGGAAGGGACATGAGCATCTTTTCTAGATCTGGCAGCGGTTGGAGAGCCAGCAAGACTGACTTTCAGCGTGTCCTGGATTGATTACTTTCCAGCATTCCTGGACTGAACTGGAGTTCATCGTAGCATCTCACTCCAACACGTCACAGGTAACGGTTCATGATCACTTTACACATATTCCTTGGAAGTTACCAAGGTCTTAAATAAGACTCCTAATCCACATGCAGGTGGGCCAAAATCAGGATGTCTTTTACTTTATCCCCTTTCGTTTCCCATAGTATGTGTGGTAGTTCCTCTTGTTATTTATTGCTCAGGTTCTGCCTGTCTTAAATTATTTAAAACATTAAAATATTATTACATTCACAGAGTCTGTTTTTAGAGATGAAGCGCAGAGTCCAATTCTTTAAGACTCTGGAGGTTAAAAAAGAAACCTTCCAGAATTTATCATGCACATTACTTTTTAGGAACAATTGGCTGACACCAATATAACCTGGAGGTGTTATTAGGTGTCCTAGAAACACATGCCAGAGAAAGTTTTTCAGCCTTCGGGGTAGTCTGGCTCTTACTCGTGTTATCTTGTTTTGATCAGCAGTGAGGAAGAGAGAAGGCATCTGTGCTGCATACCCACAGGTCCTTCTGCAGGTTATCAGTCTCTTCAGATACTCTGAAGAAGGCTCCTTGTTTTTCTTACAGTTCAGTCGTCTTTATACACTCAAGTTTCTTTTGGGGACCAATGATCTTCCTATTGATAAGGGAAAAGAAATGATCACCACTGTAGCATTTACTATCAAAGCTGTTGATATGGCAAAAAGTGAAATATTTTCTTCCACGTTAAAATAATTCAATGACATTTGTGAGGTGTGCAACTTCTTGCCAACTCTTCTAATTTAAAACATTATCTGTTTGAGGAAAACATATGTTAGACATTTTTAATTCAGTGATAGGGAAGGCACTAATGAAATATGTATGTATGAATTTGGTATTGCATAAGTTTCCTCTTTCTTGAAATGTGATTAAAAGCCAAACATCTGGATTATGTTTAAAAAGCTTGAATTTCCAGTTTTCAGAGAGATTCAATCTATTTTGACACTGTACACTTAGCCTTAACTTTTTCAGCATGCCGTTGACATTACTTACTATTGTAAAAAAGTAAGTTCAGGTTTGAACAAAGTTGGACTTTTCCTAATGCTGAAACTGTTTTCTGAAGTAGCTGTTTCTGCAGCATCCACACAGCCATCGTTTAGGCTGTGTCAGCAGTTCCATTATAAACTGGCTCTTGAAAGCCATTTGTAGTTGAGCATAAAAATATCTTTTCAACTTGAGAGTATTTTTTAAGTATAAAAATACTATGATTTTCCTAGAATAACACTAAAAATGAAGTAGTGTATTCTTAAGAATTTATAATATTCATTATAAAATGAGAGTAGCCCACCGTTGACACAGATATTGGCATTGGGGTGGCAACTTCCTGTTTCAATAAGATTAATGTGTGCTGGGAAAGGGAATAGCTATTATCTGCAGGGTCTCTTGACCAGACCACAAGCAGTTAACTATATTAATGTATTTTTAACATGTTTTAACACTAGTTTTGATAGGTACGTTGTAATGGTATTACTGCAAGAGGAATGACAGTGATGGCCAGTGTTTCAGATAGTCAGTGGAGATGTCTGAGCACTCCTAGTGGACCTGCTGCCTGCACCAGCTTTGACATAACTCAAGGGAAATTACAAGGAACGAATCAAATAGCACATTATAAAAACTATTAGCTTTCACTTTACTTAATACAGTACAGGATGTGCATTTAAAATAAAAATGACATTTTTCATTATAACTTCAGGGTAAATTGAGAAATCTACTGTCAACACTCTTTCCAATAAGTACCCAAATGGGCCCTCAAACAGGTGTAAGTCCTGTCACGTAGAAAAAAGTTCAAGTACTTTAAAGATCATGCTACTGCCCTAGATACTGCAGGTAATGAGAACTCGGATCCACGTGTTCTGAGGCTAGAGGCTGAGCACAATGGATGCAGAGTCTGCCTGGTCTTGAACTGAGGTTGCTCACCAGCCTGTGGGCATTACAGGGCTATTGGCAAAGGCCGGGGATGATTTTCATTTCTCACATTTGACAAGGTCTAGTAATTTGGATTACTAAAGCTACTGTGCCTTAAATAGTGGGGGTACACATATATTTTCTGTCCTTTCTTGGAGGCTGAGTTCTGCCTCTGTTGGTCTGAGAAACTTCAATTTCCATTTGGGGCTTTCTTCCATTTGGCTGCTTTTGCAGTGAGGAACCTCTTCTCCCATGATACACTATAGCGAGTAGGTAAGAAGAAAAGGATCCAGAGATGTTCTGTCCACAAACATATCAGCACATGTGTCAACAGAAAAGAATACAATTTGTTTGTAAGTTTGCAGTCAAACTTGGCTCACAGAACTCTATTACTGACCACCATTAGCATTCTAGCTGAGTAACAATGGAGTAAGGACTTCAGAAGCGTCTGTGAAAGATAAATGCACGGGAACATCCATTTCAAAATAGAAGGATGCCTGTAACACACAACCTGACAACAGTCAGTGCATTTGGAATTAAAACTTTGTGTAGAGGAGTTTCAATTTTACATTTCATACATACTGTTAAAGCAGGCACTGCTTAGCAGAAGGGATGACAGGACAACAGGTTATAAATTGCTTTCTTTGATTATCTTCTTCAAAAAAAATCTCCATAATCTTAGATTGTTGTATTTTCTTTTGGAAAAAGAATATAAAGGTAAAGATGTAGCTGTATGAGATTGGGTACGTGTCAGGGTCAGCATTTCAGAATAGCCAGCCAAGGATGGAGCTACCACTCTGCTTTTTATTTTCCAAGGTAAATAGTTTCCCTGCTGTCAAATACTTTTCCTGCTTAGGAACATGGACTGCAGTCTACAGCAGTATTTTGGAATCTTCCTTACTCTTTGGTTTTTTCTCAGTAAATGTACACGAGCACTAACCCAAGAGTGACCAGTCATTAATTCCTACAGATCGACATTTTTTATTTCTGTAGTGTCATTTATTCTCCAGGGAACTAAAGAAAGGTAAATCAAGCTAAATCAGCATTTGAGTTACTAAGCTGGTCTGTTGGTTGCATCTATACTAGTCCGTACCAGAAGTCACACCTCTGGTGCAAGGTGTGAAAACCCCTCAAAGCTCTAACAGCAGTGCAAGATGAAACTCCAGAATTCCTTTGTATATCAGCCAGAGACACCAGCACAACTCATAATTTATGGAATCAACAGTTAGAACACAAAGCGTACCAGCTGTGTGCCCTTACCTGAACTTTGCCGTAACCTGTATTTGGGTGGCTGCGTTCTACCATCATCTGCCCCAGGGTTTGTATTTATTGGTAGATGGGTGGCAGTTTCTAGAGCCAGTGCAATCCCGCGCACCTCGATCGCCCTTGCTGTAGGAATTCAGAATGCTGACTTTTGGCTACATGTTCTTAGCCATTTCATTATATTTAAAATCTGGTTAATAGTGTAGTAAATAACTAGTGTTGCTGCAAAATTGCATTCTCGAGGTAATGGGATTGAATTTCAACACAAGTTGACACTCAATTAAAATTTCCATATATCTAGTGAATTAGCCAGTTCTTGGCTGCTGTATTAAGGTGGATGTCTTCCTGCTCAACTGAACACTGAGCAAGACCGGCAAAATGCACAATAAAGCCAAATCAAGACTTAATAGATCTACTCATAATTTTCATTGTTTGCGTCAAGTAGTAAGCTTGCAGAACAAACTCAGGGATGTGGATTAAAAAACACTTAAATAATCAGTAGGGTTTTTTAAAAAAAATCCTGTATATGTAGAGTAACGAAGCTTAAATTAAAAAAAAAAAAGCCCTTAAAACTTCTGAGTTCCTGCCATCAGCCAGTAGATCCAAGGGGCTTGTTCGGCTAAAAGCCACAACAGACTTTGTAATGCAGTGATGTAATCTTGGCTTTGTGTCATTTATATTCAACCTAAAAAAACAATTTTCTTGAATAGACGGGCTGACAACAATATTGTTCAGTGTTGGTTTTTATTTGGATTGTTTCCAAATGGTTCATATGCCTCCACAGCAACACCCCATGCCCACTTAAGTTTTGCCTCTGAATTCCGAAGTTTCCCCTTTTCCCTGGCATTTTATTTTGCTTTTAAAGTCCCTGTTATGTTTGTGAAAACTAACCAGCTCGGCCACAAAATTAGGATGTATCTTGCAGAGTGCATTCATTTTACTTTTTGCATATTTTTCCCGAGGTCATGTCAAGGTTAGTTTGAATTCCATCCTACATTAAGACTTCTTTCACAGCTATTTAGCTCTGCAGCCTACTCCCCGCTGGGGTCTGCCCCTTGGGCACGTCAAAGCTTCAGACCTGACAAATCACACACAGATGAAGCTGTACAGTTTTTTAAACAGTTTCATCAGTAACGTGGGTNCCCCCGGAGCTTATTCTCTAAATTATGAAATTCCAGAGGCTGAATTCCATATGGAAGATTCCCTTGCACGAGCGAGTTGTGGAACAGGAACGGCGCTGTACAGTGTGCGTCAGTCGCAGCCTCCCAGAAACTGAAAGTGCTGCAGATCCCCTTAATTAGCAACAAGCTACAGCTCCTTGTCTAATAACTGTAATCGCATTGTTAACATCTATTTGCACAGAAGAGCCTAAAACTATAAAGGCTGATAAATATTCAAAATTTATCATCCATATTGTGAACCTGTTAGTTATCCAGGAGAGCTGCGAGTTGTTCACAGGAATAAACTTCTGTTACCCCTTGGATTACTCAGATGAGCAAGTGTTCATCGGTGTCAAGTAATGATGCTGTGCTTCAGCAGCATCCTTATGGGACTTGGGAAGTTTTAAGTGGGTGTCTGTGTGTGTATGTGTGTATATATATAATTAGCTTCACAACTATATGCAGGCCTTTCACCACCTACATTCACACACAGACACCTCCCTCTTCCCCCCCGCAACATGTATGTCGCTGCCCAAAATCCAGTTTGAAGTGTCTCGTGTGGCTTGCAGGTGAAAAAAATAGGCTTTCTAAAATTCTTAGCCGTAGACCGCGCTCTATCTGTATTTTAGCATTTTGTGAAACGAATGGTGCGGCGCCATTTCCCCTTTAATTGATGAAGTTAAAATGCTTGGCTGCTAATGAGTGTATTAGCAAACAATATACCCTTAACAAGCTTAAGCAGCTCAGGATTTTAAAAAGCAGCTTACTGTCCTCCTCATTTTTATAAGACAAAATGTACTGCCTTCTACAAATTGCTTGATCGACTGATGAAGTACCATAATTATAGTTGTATTGCAGTTTTGACAAAGCCACAATAACAGATTGTAGTTTAGTCCCCACTCCAGGCACACAACTCTTTGCATTACAAAACCCGGTTTTGCTGGTCTAATTCTTACTGAGAACAAAAGGCACCTGGAGATGTTAACTATATGCTAAAAGAAAACTTGGAATCTAGGAAATAATAATATTGAAGCATGACTTTTCTTCTCACAGTTAGTTCATTGGGAATGGTATCTAATGAAGAGTTGTCTAAAGGCTTGCTTGTTTGGAACTAATTAAAGACAGATAGTCTAAATAGAAAAAGGATCATGGGAATTACATTAGGTGTCTGGAGACTTGTTATTCTTTTGGTACTCTGAGTAGATTGGGGAAGTTGTTAGGGATTCAAGAAATAAGGCAAGCTAATAAAAAGTTCTATTTTTCTGGTTATTGGCCAACTATTGTATTTTTGTTTGCAATAAGATTTGTGCCAACAGGCTAGGGGCTTGAATAAAACATTTAAACATTTGTGCATTAACACATCATGGTGAAAAGAGAGTCTTGTGCTTTCACTCAGTGCATTTCAGCCTTCAATTAATGTGAAAGCACTACAATGCCTATGCAACTTCTCTTGCCTAGTGGTGCACCATTTATCATTGCAGTTTTACATTGACCTTGACACCCACTTCATTAGAATAAAGATTGTCTACCATTTAGGTTACATTGTTCCTCTGCACAGAGACCCCATGCAAATTTCTGTTCAGATAGAAGAGCTGTGAGCCTGTCAGAGGTCATCTGCATTAAATGATTGCAGCTATTTTCCAACTGCTTCTTTTCATTCTACTCAATTCAGGCTAGGAGGATCAATCAAGCCCTCTGCCTGAAACAGTGGGACTGCTGGGAATATAACTGTTTTTGGTAGTAGTGTATATGCCCTAAACAGTATTAAATATTTAATATAAATTCATTAAAGGGCATACAAAATCTTCAAAAAGATATTACATTTAGAGTAAAATTTAAAGGGTTGGGATCACCTTCCTCCCCCCCCCCCCCCCCAAAAAAAAAAAGGAAAAAAAAAATAGAGCAATGGGCACCAGCTGCATAATTTTTTAATGCAGGCAAAATTTAGTTCATGAAGTTACTTAATGTTTCTCTCAGCGTGTGTATTTCTCTAGCTGCGACAGAAAGCGTGGAACAAGCGTAATCCACGTTTGCTACCTTCTGAAGCAAAACCAACAAGGTGTCTGCAGGGGTTTAAGACAAAAGTTTGGTTTGTTTTAGGGACCCCTCACACAAATTCTTAGTGCACTGTTGTGCTTACTTGTAGGGGGAAAAGCAAATGGAAATAAGTTAGCACTCTCCTTCTTGAATTTTCTGAGTGATATAATTGGAATTAAATTATTAATGGGAGATACTTAAAAAAGATTGTTTTATGATCTTCTATTAGAGAATTTGCAATTCATTTTAATATTTGTAGTTTGATTTATATCAAAGATAATGCAATCTATGTCCAATTAACAATACATAGCCAATGTAATATGATTTCCAGATCATGCAAATGGAATAAGCCAGAAGAGGAAAAACTGATTCTTAACCTCAGATGTAATTTGCTGTGTGAGTTCTGGCAATTTTAAATGACATTGCACTTTTTAATTTTTCCAAAGGCTCAGCAGCAAATTTATCCCAATCAAGAAAGCCTATTATTAATTTACAAGGACAATTGTAGGAGTCTTTATAATTTCCCTGTGCAATTACTTGCCATAAATTGCTAATACTGAAATACACAAAGTTTGCAAGAAACAGCAACTACTATTTATCTAGATGGATCCCTCAGCCCAGCCCTCGAATGTTGTCCAGAGGTTCTGCTGCTATTGACAGCATAACAAATATAACCAAGCTTCTCCATGTTTTCTAAAATGTTTCGCACTGATAGCACCAAAGAGGTAGAAGCATTAAGAGCTATTGTGAAGGGTAGGCTGGCCTCTAGCAGATTCCTTCACTTTGCTTGTATACAGCTGAGCTTTGGACCCTGGACTTTGGAATAAAAAGACTCTTTGTTCATCACTGAATGGCATTAGGCATGGGCTTCCTAAGGGGCCACCATGAAGCCTAGCATGAAGAGTGCAAACATTATCCAGAAAGCAAAGTGAGAATGTGTGTGAAGAGATGATGGACAAATATTGCTGTATGTGTGGTGCTGTAGGTTTGTGGATGAACGTTACGTATTTGGGGAGTTTGCTTGCAGGCTACTCTGTACTCAGCATGCAGCTTATTTTGCAAGCGTGTGCCAGCACTGATCGTGTGTACCTAAGGACACCAAACTTGTGTGTGTGTGTGTATCTGTGCGTGCAGCACACCAAACACCCCGAAGGACAAGTTTTTAAAACATAAAGATGCAGCCTAGGTAAAACTCAAAGTGCAAGTCAATCAGTCCTGATGTCATTTGTATGTCACACAGCGCCATTTGGCTGAAGAGACGTTGTTAGTGTGTGAACGATGGAATGCAGAACATCTACAAATAGCACACCCTTATTCCAATAATGGAGAAAGTTCACTGGCTTAATTCTTCTGTACTTTGTAGCCATAGCTCCGCTGTGTGTTCAGTATGTCTAGTCTCTTTTCACTATAACCAACAGAAGCACCATACAAAAGTCTTACAATGGATGTCTTAATCTCTCTGTGTGCTTTTAGAGCATTATTTTCAATTCCATCATGCGGGCTTTTTTTTTCCCCCCTTCCTTTCCTCTTCTGAAGTTTTATTACAACAACAGAATTCCCAGGGAGCTTTAGGGGCAAGGTTCGCATAATATTGCCCTAAAGTTTAGCTCGAGGGGTGGAATCCGCACCCCGGTCCCGATCATCTTTTTGTGGGGTTTCCTTTCGGAGAGATGCGGTGCGCAGCCTTGCGGAGTTGTTAACTGTGGACAGATTTTTTTATTGTTTACCAGGCAGTGCCCATCTACGAACCTTTCACGATGATTTCTTTCTCTGACCTCTCAGTGACTAGGCATCTTGTTCCTTAACACTGAGGGAGGCTGAAAAATGCTTGAGTTGCTCAATGTGTGCCTTCTATACCAGTTTCAAAATGGCTTATTCTTCTGGTTTCCATGGTGACAATTAACACTGTTACAAGGCATTGTTCCAGTCTCCATTTGGGCAGAATTTTCGGGTGTGATTTTTCACACACACACACAAAAAATGTTTTATATAATTTTTTTAAAGAAAAAAGGAAAAAAAAAAGGCACACTTTATAATAAAGTGTCAAAAAACGTGTCTCAATCAAGCCTGCCTGGATTGCTTAGAATATTTTTATCAGGACAAGTAAGGTTTTAACTTGCTTTGTTTTGGAATTCAACTTCTTGTGGTTTAAATATTTTTGCCAAACTTATTTGCGGGTAAATGCTACTGCCTTTTAAAAAATTTCCACTCTTTGTCCTGTGAGAAATGTTTACTCTATTGAATGAGAAAGGATAAAAAGCCAAAATTCTTTAACTTAAATAACAACGTTTTGGTTTTCTTGTGAGCGGCTTCAGGAACCCTAAGGCAGCCATACATGCACACAGCTAATCATGCTCTAAATGTTTTGCAGTTCTTCCAGTATGATGTTGTTTGGGGCTTTAACCCCATTTTATTTCTTTCCTGTGGCAGGTGTTGTGGGAAATGCAATACTACTCATTTACTTATCACTGTGGCTGTTGTGAGAAACCTGTGAATTTTACTTCCTTACTCTCGTTTTTGGCTATTAAGCAACAGTCTATATCATAGCATCCACAGCCTGTCACAATGGAGCAGCCTTTGCTCACTTAAAGCTGAGGAAAGAATGAATCGAAAGATTAAATTATCTTCTCACTGCAGGATTAAGTAGTCCTACCAGACTAGGGTTGTGCAGCACTGATAGAGCTGGTAGCTATTTTTTAATGTGCAACTGCTTAGAGTGTAGGTGTTTAATGGATGACAAAATAGCATCTCGTGCTATCGGTTCTCCAACTGTACTCCTGTACATTAAGCTCTTTCCTTAACTTAAAATGCATGTTAACTGCATGTTAAATATCCAGGAGTGAAACAATACTGACTCTCAGTCACATACCAGTACATCTAATAATGAACTGGGTCCTTTCATCTTTTACAGTTACAGTATAATGCATTTTCTATCAATCATGGTGCTTGTTTATACAGTGGGTTACATGGTGACAAAGACAGAGCACGTACATAAAATCTAGCTTATTTATTTTTTTAATGTAATAACCTTTTATAACATCTGTCACACTATTTGGATTATGCTGCACTGCATTATTTTATCTAGTCCAAAATTAAATGAAACACCCTCTGTTCGTACGGTAACGGGAGCACTGCAGTTAGGAAACATGCGGCGCGTTTTGTTCCTTCATCAGCCCTGCACTGCCCAGGAATGTGCCCAGCCCGGGCAGCAGCAAGTGCCAGCCTAGAGCAGGTGATGAGCATTCACTAGCTGTGCCTGCACCAGTGTCACACAGCTAGAGGACTCCCTCAGTCTATTAATTCACTTGACAAAAGAAAGGGAGCCGCGCGAACTGGATTTCAGCGCCTAGCAAATTGGACTCTGGATTCCCCTTGATATTACATGTACTTATGGAAATAATTATGCAAATCCTTTTCAGCTATATCATCTTTAAATAGAAATCAGATTACATAAAGAAGATTGTAATCTCCTCCAGAATCCATTCTAGCTGAAAAGGCTGTAGCACAGGACCAAGAGGCGTACTTGTTGAACATTGTAGTCCAATAAACTGGTGTTGCCTCTTGGCAGATCCAGCTCCCCAGTGCCAAACCTGGTGGCTACCTGCTGCTGCATGTTTGTAAAAAGCTTAGCAGCAGCACACCAAGGATCAAAAGGCAAGTTCTTTATAAACAATTCCTTGTGTTTTTTTTAACTATGCATATTCATGTAATTTTGGATACACAGGCACCTGATCAGTGTTCATTAATAATGAGAAATGGTTTAAATCACCTCATTTAAAACATTTGCTCTATGATCCACAAATGACTAATATTTGCTGAAGTTTACATAATACAAATGATGTGCATGTGTTGTGTAAATGAGATATTAAAATATCAACTAACAATATGCAAACATATGCATGGAAATGCTGAGGACCTGTTAGCTGAAACAGTGATTTCACACCTTTATTATTTCCTTTAAGCAGTTTCCAATTGTATTTTTGCTTTGTTTTCCTACAGAGCGTGGTTTTGGATCTGGCAAAGGCACCCATGTTTTAAACATTCCTTATTCCAGTCCAAATTTTTATACTTGGCTCAGTTAACATTTTCAGTCTGAGCTGCTCAGTTTTCTTGGCTGAACTTAAAGCAGAGGAACCTCAGTGTTTAGGATGCAGTTTGCTAATAGCTACAAGTCATTTATGTGTGTCTTGTAAACAGCTTCGTAAGAATACGTGCTGAACCCTCCTCCTTCAGTGAAACATGTGGTTTTGGCCGTATCAGAAGTTCTGTTTCTACGAGAGTTTTATACATACGAGGGAGAGGGAATTAGCTTAACCAAATGGAGGCTGTTTCTGAGTGGGTGCCTCTGTGTTAAATTTTATTTTTTTAATTTACCAGCTACTAAAACAGAATTAATCACTATGGTAACTCTTGTATTTAATGGTTAATTCAGGTTTTAGGACAATACAGGTTTTGAAGAGATTTATTTGCCACTGTGTCTGTAGATTAGAATGCATTTTTAAAGCATATACAACTCATATACAGTTACATATTTACAAAGTCATATTAAAGTAATTCTGAAAGAAGATTGTTGTTTTAATTCTGTTTTCTCTATCTTCTTGTGGGTTTTTTTTCCTCAACAATAATTAACAGTGCAGGAAATAAAAGGTATTTACAGCTCGAAGAAACTCTGGCACTGTATGACCGTGGTGCTGGTGTTGTTTATGTGCCATTTCACTGCTCTGCTTGGTTGATGCAGTAAAAATCAAGTTACTGGTATGGTGTTGTGAGGGAGTTATGTCTAATTGTGTTTCTAAGATAAAACTCTCAGGCTTTCGTGTGTAATTTCAGGCCCCTACGTGAAAGAGAAGAGAGAAACTTGCAGTAAACACGATTACAACATTATTTCCTCGCTTTGTTTTGGTTGGGGTTTTTGTGTTTCAAAGGAGAGCCTCAGTGTTACTTGCTGAAGCAGCATATTTGAAAAATAAGATCCCAGTGACATGAATGAGACAAAGGCAGATCAAGCTTCAAACGAGAGAGCGTTAGTGACTGTTGCTGTACGAGTGACTGTTGCTGTACGTAATCAGGAGCTCACAGCCTGCGCGGATACGTCACCCAGACGGCTACGTGCCCGCTACCTAAATCTCTTATGTCATAACCAGGTTGTGCCCTTAAAAGAAAATTAATTAAAAAATGGCACAGTGAGCGTGATCACAGCTGGGCACATAGGATTAAAGTTGAGTATTTTTTACCGAGAAGCATCTTGGGGGTAGCTAACATTACCTGTTTCTTTTCATTTTAGAGATACAATGTGGAAATGTCAATCAGGCACCCGAAAAAGATGGAACTGCTTAGTAAGGTTGAAGCTCTGAAGAAAAGTGGTGTTTTACTACCAAATGATCTCCTTGAAAAAGTGGATTCAATTAATGAAAAATGGGAACTGCTTGCGGTATTTGCATTTTTATTACTGTTTGTGGGTTATGTGTACATTTTTGTGTGCTGAAGTACGCTGTCTGTCTGATTTCTAATTTGAGGCACAAATATCTCTCTCATTCAATTCACCGTGTACATTTCAAACAAGCTACTCATGCTATTATAAAAATTTCACAGTATTCTCCTCTTCTGTTGATATTTTTTTTATTCCCTGCTTGTCTCTTGTCTGACTTTAATAATTTTAGTTCTTTAATACATAAAAAATGTAAGTAAAATATGCCATGTATTACGGGTATGCACCAAGTCAACTATAATGCAGTATATCTGATATACACTGACTGTCATGCTTGAGTGAATGTTAATAGAATTTATTCTGAAGGTACATGTTAGAGACATCTACTGTTTAACTATTTACTATACCCTTAAGATGAAAAGTGGGGTTGTCACTGCGTATTTCAGGTCACACTGATGGCTCAAAAACAAATATGGAGATGCGGTACAAATCTGAATACCTGAAGCTAAGAATGCAGCCGGGCTGTGCTTCACGCTGCTGTATTCAGCTCACTTTTGACAAAAGCCAAAAAAGTTTCATGTAATTCATTTCACGCTATGATGGGCTGGGTCTCAGCCAAAGAGTGAGACACAAGAATCTGGCAAAAAAAGCAATATAGCGATTCTGTTACCCAGAGACCGGTGATGGCACCGTGCAGGAGACACTATTGTCCTATTGTTGTAAAACAGCTGAGAGACAGAGAGAGGTCAAACTATATATTTTTCCATCCGCTTCTCTCCTTAATTGCCTTCACTTCAAATCAAGGGTAAGATAAATTTATAAATGACTTTAAATGATTAATTATAGATGTGTGATGTTAGCGATACAGTTACATTGCATAATTTTGCATGCTATTATCTTAGTTTAAAAAAAACATTTCTAATCTATTACGAGTGAGCTATACATGCAGCCTGCCAACAGCATTTTGAATGCTGACTGGGGTCACTTTGGCTCCTTTGGCAGTGCAGTGGCCGTTTTACAGAGGGTGGGGCTTTTTTAGATCAGCACAGCGCTTGCTAATCGCTTTGATTCTCTAAATATGCAAATTGTCAGACAACGTGAAAAGTTGCCTTACGACCAGGGAGCCGACTACTTTTTCATTTTAATCGGCACCATCACAGTGAGCGTTTCAGAACCGTGGGACCATTAGTAAATTTGCTGGTAAAAATTAGACTTCTTAACCTATTGTTTTACTTCTCATCACAACAACTTGTATTTTAACAATTATTTCAGCAGTAAGCCTTATATTTGTGACCCTCGGTGTATTCATTCAGCGGCACACATTAGAGCTGATAGAGTGTAAAACCACGAGACCAGAAACTGCTCATAATTCTAAAAATCTAGAAAAACTGTCTTAAAAAATCGAAGCCTTTCGTTTCTCAGCTTGTGAGTATCAACCTACACCTCTGGATGAAGTTTTGCCATTAATTTCAGCATTTACAGAAAAATAAAATACAGCTATTACGGTTTTCCTGCTAAATGCAATTTCATGAATAATAAGCAGAGTTTGATAGAGTTTTGTTTAATTTAATAAAAAGCTCTGCAGAAAGTGACGGCACCAGGCACACTGTTTTAATTGGCATGATTACGTTTTAATTGGCATGAAAAAAATTAAAGACAAGGATTTTAACTTCTAACAATGGTAAAATAGAGGGATATGGTTTTTAATATTACTTTCATCTAAGGTGAACAGTGTGGAATGGAAATACATTAGAATGAAATGTCAGTGGTGCGTACAGTTTAATCTGTGAAATTTTGTCCCCTGTGCTGAATATTACTCTGTCTCAATTGCATATTAAACAACCCTATCAAGGCAGGCATTGGCATCTGCTGTGCTGACACAAATTGTGAATTAAATGAAATTGATGTCCTCTGTCGTATATTTATGAAGACGGACCATTCTCTGAAGTATTCTGTTTATGAAGAATTTATGATTGCAAACTGTTCCAGAACAAAAAAGTGGCAATAAATTCTTTTTTGTGACCCTACCCTCCAAGGGCATTGATTTCACCTCCTGCTGCTACTTTTGTTACAGCATAAAAACAATAGCTAGCGCTGGATTCCACTGAGGGTCTTCAAATTATCAATATTTGCACCATGAAAATAGGAGGGTGTTGCCAAGAAGGCATGTTTTTCAGTTATGGTCTCCTAAAGACATTATTTACAGGATGCCAGAGAGAGGAATAATGTCTGTTGGTCTAATTTTATTTGTGCTTTAAAGCTCGTTTTTGGAAGCAAAGTTCATTGTTAGAGATAATATTCCAGTAACTTTCTACAGCGAGTATTTTCAACAGACAGCCACACTGGGTCACCTAAAACTGTATCCTCGTGTTACAACAATTAACCACGGCTAATTATCAGTTTAAAAGGTTATTGGATGTGATTGTCAGTGTATATTCAATATCCTACAATCAGTAACACAGATCTAGTGCTTATAATAAGTGTCAGCCTGACAGCCTCTTACAGGTCAGATAAAATAGTGCCTGGCACAGTAGAAGCAGGCGACAGCGTATCTCCCTTGTGGTGGTAAAGGATTGCCTTTCAAAATACTGAAAAGGAAGGTAACTTTCTGTCCCTGGCCTCTTCAGAATATTCATTATGCTCGCAGCGTCCACTATCAAAATGTTATTCAGCAGCTCTTCTATTAGAAATACTACTTTGAAAAGCTGTAGTAAATTAGTTTCATTAGCGATCAGAGGTGAATGTTTATTCTGGTCCATTATTTTTAAAGTGGATGCTTAACATGGAGAACTTAAATCCAAATTTAGTTGCCTAAATAATTGGCCTGATGTTCAGAAACACTGAGGCTTTGCAATTTATTGGCCTCTGAGTGAGTTCATCCACTTTTAAAAGCAAACCAGCTGTTTGGCCACCCATCTGCTCCTGTATGACACCTCAGGGCTACGAGTTTGGAAACTAGGGCCCAACAGTTTGTATCTTAAAATATATTTCATTGCTTCCCCAAAAACCAAATCAGTACCTTGGAGAAGAGTTTGGTGAACTCAGAGGTTGTCGTATTTTCTGTTGCTGCCTAGAAACGGTCCCAAGTGTCCAAGTCCACGGACAGATTCTGTAGAGTGACTACTTTAAAAAGTTAGGTACCATTTTGTCTGCTCTGGCCATAGTTGCTCTTAATAAACATTGATTTATCATGCTTCTGGCAACATCAGTGACCCTGAGAGAGCAGCATAAGTGAGAAACAAGGTTACAAAAATGAACTTGATTGAAACAAGGAAACAAAGAATGAAATTGATTGATATTAGTCAGAATTATTATAAAACCCCCACTAGTCATCTAACAGATGCTTCTTGTTGCGCATTAACCTGTCTATGTTTTGGTACATAAGACTAATCTATGTTTTCTTTATCTGATGCATTAGAAAACCCTAGGAGAGAAGATCCAAGACACAATGGTAGGGCACAGTGGGTTAGGGCCACGTGACCTGCTCTCGCCTGAAAGCGGCAGCCTGGTGAGGCAGCTGGAGGTCAGGATCAAAGAGCTGAAAGGGTGGCTGAGAGATACAGAGCTTTTCATCTTCAATTCCTGTCTGAGACAAGAAAATGAAGGAACAATGAATGTTGAGAAACAACTGCAATATTTTAAGGTAATAAAAACCACAATCAAAGTTTTCATAGAGAACTATCCTACCTCTCTATGGTAGGAGTGTTTATCTCAACATAATGCAATGTGTGCACGTGTGCAATCACATATTCATACTTTCACCTTCGTCTATGTACTTTGTGTTCGTTTATGTTGAGTTTATTGATTCTTTACAATAATATTTATTCCTTAGACTTTTGGCAAAAGAGAGCTAATCAGATTGCGATTGGATAAACAATTATATCTTTTCACTCTACTTCACTATAAAACCAAGTTTTGTCATGAAAAGCTTAAGTCTGAATTTCACCCCCTGCATCAATGACATAAATTAGTGTGTTGTGTGACCATCAGCTTAGCAGCCTGTTTCTCTGCACATGTGAGTGGAGAATAGCCTGTTTGAGGGCACATTCACTGAGACAGAAAGCTGGCACACATGAGAAAACATTCCCAAGTTTGTGGTGAATAGCTATGTGGAAGAAGACATATACACTATGAGATTTGCATTAATCTAGGCCTCATCTTAAGCCTAAGCCTGAAGATTTATAGAAAGGAGGGAAAAGAATTGTGGTCACAATGCTATATTCAGATGGATAAGCTCCTTCAACTGAAGGGCAGCATTCAGCTTTGCAGCAGATTTTAATGGAGGATGTATGTTCTGTTCAATTCCCCAGAAGGAGTGGGACCGCTTAGGAAAGTTAGCAAAGTACCCTGATAACACCACGCGATTTGTTCTGTTCACAGCTATCACTTCTAAATAAACCCTCACTTGAGTCTTCATCACTTTACTTTGCAAGTGATCCTTGACCAAAGAGTAAGAAAGGAATTGTGAGTAATTGCTGAGCTTTAGAGGTAAAGAGGTTTTTCTCTGCTACTACATTAAGTGTGTGTAGGGCATCAGTGCTCTTAATGTGATGGACAATTGATTACTCACTTCCAAGGGCATGTTGAAAACTCTTCTAACATATATTTTCATACAAATATTCAAGAAAAACCCAGTAGAAATATGGCTGTCTTCCCAATTAGTCATTCTTTAACTCTTCCAAGTATGAAGATTAGTGAGAAGGTTGTGTTGATGCAGAGGAAGTTGGCTGGGTCCATTTCCAGGTGTCTGAGCATCTCCCTTTGAGTGCAACTTTGAATTTTCTTATGACATCTCTTCTTTTTTTTTAAAAGACTAGCAGTTTCCCTGCTAATAGAATGAAAAAACCCACCATGCTGATTCTGTTCTATCAGCAAACTTCAAAGCTAGTGGTTGAGAGGGATTGTTGATAGACCTGCAGAACTTCACCGCAATAGATCCACGTTTGCTATAGGAACTGCTGGATGCTTTTTCCTTCTGTGGAAAATGATGGCATTTATTGACGAGCATAACTGTGGATTTAAAAAGCATTTGAGATGAACTTGCTTTGAAATACACATTTATTTACGTACGTGGTTAAGACTTTCATTATATATATGACCAGAAATACCACAGCAAAGCTGCTTACGTATTTGGAATGTGCATAAATCTCCCAATTTAAATCTTTATTTTTATATATATGTATTTGAATGACGTGATTCCATGCCAAGAGCTCTAGAGATGTTAAACAAGGTAGTATCACCCACCATGATATAACCTGGATATTTCATTAGTCGGTTTATTATCTGTTAATTACATAAATAATGCATTAATTATTTTTCAAATAGTAGCCTTTAGAGTATAAAAAATAATTACTTATCAGATGTGGTGAGAGCGCATCACTTTGTCATATATATGTTAAACCATCTTTGTCTCATTAAATCTGAAACCCACTATAAGTAAGTTTTCCATTCTTCTGATCTCCTGGGGAAGTGTGTAAAAGAGAAAATGGATATAATTAACAACACTGCAATGTATAATACGTATACTTCAGAAAGAACATTTAGAACATTTTCAAAAACATTAGCTATGCCACTAGTAGGAAACCTGCTGGGGTTTAGTTTGACTTACGTTCCACTCAAGAGTTTAACCTTACCACTGTTTCCACTTGTGGTGAGTGAATCATTGATACTTAATGGAAATGTGTTGTGTTGCTCCATCCCGATTGTACGTGTAGCCACTGCACACAGAAAAACATTTTTAATAACATAAACACAGCAGTGCTATTGATTTTCTTCCCACCATATTATGTTTTAAATTACACTTATGTCTTTGGAAAAACAGATACTTTAATTTTTCAGTTCTTTTCATCTCATTTTGTGATTGAAGGATGAACTGAACGCATAGTTCAGTGTGCAGTTGGGACCCAGGATGAGAACAATTTGCTGGAAGAGGGGTTGTTAAATCCACTGGTAGAAAATTATTATGCTGCTTTGTTTTCCTTTGTAAACAATCATGCCATATTAATTTGAGTGTTCTTTTTATTAAGTAACATTTGCCTGTACTACTTTCCTTTTGAGATATTGCTGTGCAGTAACAATGCCTAGCATATCTGTAGTGCTGTCCAGGCAAGCACTGTGAATGCTGCCAACCTTAATGAACTAAGTAAGCTCCACCAAACCTTTCAGGTAGGTAGTATTATCCTCTTTGAAGAAATGAGGGAAATAAAATGCATGGAGATTAAGAGACTTTTCAAGTTTTCACTGAAAGTCAGTGGCTCTGTTAGTGTAGAAGCCAGCTATGATGACCCCAGTCTTCAGCATTAACCACAAGGCAGGACTTCTGTCCTGCCTTCCTTCTCAGAATATTCCATTTTCTTGTGATGAAAAGAGACTGCTTCCTTGCACTTACCAATGTTTGTTGGTTATATCAAGTTGAAACCCTGCTGAGTAAGTTTTCTTGATTTTTTCCATTATCATTATCATATTTAGATATTAGAATTACTAGAATATTATCAGTTAAGGTCATTACCCAGCTTATGTTAGGTCCTATATTTCTTGGGTTTGTGGAAACTGTGTGGTTATACCCTGGTCAATCCAGTGGTCTCTGTGCAACACAATGTGGGGCTGATCCACAGAGTCAACTTCTTACTCATTCCTCCAGCTTTTGGTACTCCTGGTTGCCTTAAATATTTTCATGTTTGGTTGCAAGGAAGTGGCAGGAACTATGTTTCAGTCTATAGTGACACTTGCTGGCCATTTCACAGCAGCATTAAGTGAGTTTGGCTGTAAAAGGGGGAAGCATGACTGTCTTGTCCCAGTTTGTTTTATGCTGTTGCAACATAAAATCCCCTATTATTCTGGTCTAAGAAAATCAAGAGATTGATGTAAAATTCATAACTACAAACATACATTAATTTTACTTATTCATCCTTTTTATTTCTGTTCTGCCTTTTGAGTCCCTCGAGCTCATCTTTTCTAGCTTTTCACAGAAACAATAAGGACCAGAACCAGAACTGTACTTTTTAAACAAAATATAAGATGCTCAGGTAAACACATAACTCTAGCAACCAAAAGACCTCACGTCGCGAGACCAGTAACTGGCACAACTGAATTCGTTTTGTGGATCAGGAGAGACTTGAAGCCAAAAAGAATGAGGAGTGATAATAAAAAGAATTCACACTTTTCATGAGAGTTTTAGTAAGTTTCATTTTAGTAGGGTCTAGCCAGGAATTTGTGCATTGACTTGTAAGCAGAAGGTTTTTGGTTTGAGCTCTCCATTCGCTCTGCAAAATGCCCTCCAAAAGGGAGCAAGAGTGGCTAAATAAATAGTCAGATACTCATGACTTAAGCTGTTTGTTATAGAGAAGTGACTCATTGGCATCCAAAAGGTAGTTGTTATGCTTTGGCTCACAGAAGCAGCTACTCAAGAACAGACTTAGTCTTGTATCTGTCCATCTCAGAGTGCCTTCTCGATCACTTAGAAATGGGAAACTATCTCTTGCTTTCAGGAGCAAAATTTGTTAAGGTTCCAAACCCAGTCTGGAGAGGGAACAGTGTTTTCTTAATCAGAAAGGTATTTTGGCGGAAGCTTTCTGCTAAGTGTTGTTCTTTGGTGACAGTAACGTGTTTTGTGCAGTTTTCTGATCTGGTTTTATATGGAGCAATAATTGACATGCTCTGTACATTGTCATACTCCTCTCCTAAATCTGTGTTTGAGCTTTTAAAACAGAAAGTCCTGATTCAGAAGTACTGACAGCTTGTGGTTCTCATTAACTTAAGTCACACTATCCATTCACACCAATGTTGGAAATGTTTTCTCATTTAATATTTCTAAAAGTCAATGATCTATTTAATTCCACAGCTAATAGTATTTGTAACCATTTATTTTGCCTTGTAAAAAGTGTTATTTATCTGATGCTTGTAACTATTTCTAGTGCCTAGACTTACTTGGAACTGCATGTTTTCATCTTCCACTACATTGGTGACTGAGCACACTGGATGATGTAATGTCTGTTAGAAAAAAGTATTCTCACTGTTTCTTTCATATTTTATTTCTCCAGTGCCTCAACCAACTAAACAATACAGGTTGCACTGGTAATTAACAATCAGTTAATTGGTACTTCTTAAGATGCTTTTATCTCAAAAATTTGCATAAAAGTCAGCAGTGCACATCTTACAAACCTTCCAGTTAAACAGAATTCTATCAAAGACACAAGTGGGTTTGGGAGCATAGAAGATTGTGGCCAAACTGAGACAAAACTATTAACTTTGAGTAAAGGTTCACAGATTCAGAGGAAAGCGCTGGCTGTTCCCACAGGTGCCAGGAGTCACTTTTTCTGCTGCATTTTGGATCCTTTACAACTTTTGGCATTATGTTCCTGGCAAAGCTGCAGTCAAAGAATTACAGAAGTTCAATATTCATGTAACAGAAGTATACAGAAGTTTCCAGTAGAAAGTCCAAAAGAAGTCAAGTGAGATTTAAATCCTTTGATACCTCTAAGATTATTTAAAAATAATTTGCAATAATTAGAAGAAATATCTCCAAAAAGTTTGGCTTCAGAGCCCTAAATGTTTTCACAGATGAAGAAATGTTTACCCAAATTTTGTTTGGATTGAATTTGAAGAAACAGGAAGCCATTCAGTATTAAACATTATGAAAACCAGGTAGGATTCATTAGTCAAATGTAGCCTGATGACACCGGTTTGAAGCAAACTTAGGCTGAATTTACTTGACCCACCATGCAGCACTTCTGAAGCCCACATAAATAAGAAGCCACAGCAGATTCACATATTTTTTTGCCAAAAATACAGTCTGTCTGCCCTAGTGGTTCGAGAGATGGTCACACAGTTATCATAAAGCATCTGCATGCAGCTGTGTTTCATCAGTGGCAATGAGTTTCTGGACTAAGACTGGGCAGTGGGCTCTGGCAGGGGGATTGGACTAGATGATCTTTCCAGGTCCCTTCCAATCCCTAATGTTCTGTGATTCCTGTAGTAACAGGAAGACCCTTGAGATCAGCAAAGCCCAGCAGTACACAGAATGCGTTGGTGGAGAATAGCCTGGTAGCTATTTTTAAGCTATTTAATAATATTTTACTTCCTTTTCAGGTCTATTTTATGTATTGTCCCCTTCTTTCTGGTGTACACCAAGATGATAACCCTGCAGACAGCATGGCCCTATGGTAGATGTGCACAGACTTAGATACCTGCAGTGCAGAGGTCTTGTATGAGGTCCTTTTACAGTAATTGGAGGAGAAAAAAAGCACTTTGGGGATGCAATTAATCTGTCCTGGTTTAGGCACCTGGCTATGGAGAAGATGTACTCTGCCTCAGAAAACCTGCTTCTAAATGACTAGCTTGGGCATCAAGTTCTCCGTTAGGTCAGGTGAATCCCACTCAAGAAATCATCAGGAATGACTTTCAGTCTTGAGGGGTTTAAGATGTTGAGGAAACTGCAATCCCAGCTCGGAAAGATTTACTGCTAATATCTGTGAGGTTCTCCCACACTACCTACAGGCTTATTTTTTCTCCAGAAAAGCTGAACCTGAATTTCTCACTCAGCCATCCTGAGTGTGTAAGAGGGTACTTACCTGAACCAATTGTTAAGTGGGAGCTGGAGAGAAGGGGGCAATGGGGCTCCTGCTCCTGTCTGTCTTATTGTACTAAGATGATCTGCATTAATTCTCATGTGATGAGTGGGCATGGAAGTCTGGAGGTCTGGCTCAAGCTGACTACCACAGAATACACTCTGGTTTATGAGAGCTGTCCCAAATTGGTCATTATGAAGCAAAACTTAAAGTTTCATAGTGACAAATGGCTCATAGGTAATTCCCCAAACCTTTTGCATCAATAACATCTTGAGAGTTTGGGGCTTTTTCCCCTCTCATGGCCTCTTGAGGAGTCAGGTGTGTAGAAATGAAAAAAGCTGACTTGGCTTCTTTGGAGAGAACACTCTAAGTTCCACGACTTATTATTGTCGCTACCATTGAAGATATACTTGATTTTTTAGTTTTGACCTAATCAAATGACTTCTTGAAAATGTGACTGCTTATTGTCCTACTACTGCATTGAAGATCTATTTGCCACAAGAACAATCTTCCCCTTCTGGTGCCATCAACCTGAGAAAGCCCAATTAAAAGAAAGAAAATGATGACAAAATAAAAAGAGAAACAAATTTTCCCCCTAAAACAAAGCCAAGGCTGACTTGAGCTGATTTACAGTGAGGGCTAGTAAAAAGTCCAGCGTGGACTGGGAATGTAAGAGATTCAACAAAAACTCCTTGTTTCTGTCGCCGTTAAGACCCGCTTTGCACTACCGCATGTGATTATACGGTTTATTTGATTGTGTATGACTGCACCTTTGGAACCGTAGCGTTGCATTTGCAGGTACAAATCTCTCCAATATTAGTGGGTTATTGATTGAATAGTGTTCTCTGGAGCCATTAAATCCTACTAACGAGGTGGTGAATCATTGATCTAGTAGACCGTT
Organism: Rhinopomastus cyanomelas; assembly: GCA_013400115.1. NCBI lineage: Eukaryota > Metazoa > Chordata > Aves > Bucerotiformes > Rhinopomastidae > Rhinopomastus > Rhinopomastus cyanomelas. The sequence continues at coordinate 942,509 of VXBP01008912.1, read as the reverse complement.
GCCTAAATTTGGTTTCAGTACTGGACAGGTTTCCCAAGTTTCATCTTTGCATGTAAGTTAAGAGATCACAGTCTCAATAGGGAATACTGTTATAGACTCTATTAGTACCTTTACTCGCACTACAGATAATTCCACACTGCCAGGAAACCCATCGATTTTACTAGAATTATTTGCATGGTGAAGTGGATTTCAATATGAGTGAGAATATGAGTGTAGAAAGAGCAGTTCTTCAGTGTCCAGGCTGAAGTGTTATTGCAGTCACAGAATCACAGAATCATTAGGGATTGGAAGGGACCTCGGAAGATCATCTAGTCCTTATCAGGTACATTACATATCACAAATATGAGATGTCAGTCAGGAATGGGATTTGCAGCATGGCAAGATCTTACTGGAGACATCAGAGCAGCTTAGATTATACTTGCTACGTGAAGTCAATGGAAGAAACTCTTTGTGGGTTCCTGTCCCTCACAGGATCATTTGCTTGCTGGTCAGTTAGGAAGCTGCTACATTTCCTCACCTCAGCATAAGGATGAAGGTCTGGCCTCTTGATGGATTTCCTGGATGTTTTGCCAAAAGCAGATGATGCAGTCCCCTTCCACACAGTGATGCTTATTCGCATGGTTTGGGCACAGTAAGAAAACCCTCAGCATGATCCCTGGTCTAAGCTTCAGTGAAGGATAGAAAGCCTCTTTCATACCCTCTTTGCTTTCATCCTATCTAGTCTTCTTACCCCAGCGCTCTTGTCCAGGCAATGGAAGATTGGCAGTGAAAGATGCACTAGTTTGAGTAACATGGAACCTCTGAGAATGTCATGCACAGTCAACTCATGCAGACATCTGGCTTTTGACAGCCCTGAGCTATGTGACTCCTGTTCACAATTCATCTTGACCACATCAGTTGCTTCTGTCCTCACCTCTAATTTCAGCCTGCTCATAGCCCAGGGACTAAGCCATGCATGTCAAAGGGGGTTTGGAGTAGATGATCTTTCGAGGTCCCTTCCAATCCCTAATGTTCTGTGATTCTGTGAAGTATAATATGAACATCTGAACCTCAGCCTGGAGATTGCACGTATTGCTGTACATACATGCAAGGAAGTTTTTCCTTTTAAAGGCTCTTGTAGAGCGCTGAGGCAGTTTGATAATTTTAACTGTTCATTAAGGATGGCTGAATTTCTGATACCTACAGGTTTTAGGCACTTGGATGGGTTTTCTTGGCGTCTAATATTTGATGTATGTTGAGAAACATCTTGATATTGTTTTGAACTTCTTGTTGAGCTGTAATTCTCGGTGATTTCCAACAACTCGAGGTAACATTGAGCCTACTTTCTGCCTTACTTGATTTTGCAAAGCTTCTGCTTGTTCCTTAAGTAATTTAATCTCTTGAATTTCCTGACACATTCTTTTGAAACTCTGCCCAGTGTGGTGATCTAGCAAAAATTTCAGGTTTGTAATGTGTGCTACAGGCAGCTGAATTTTTGGGTAGTGGGGTTCAAGATTCTTAGCATAAACAAAACACACCACCGGTAGTATCCTACCTGTCTGATACTTGCCCTACTTTTATTTTCACGTTTTCTGGGGGCAAAAAAGAAACCCTAGCAAATTGTACCACTTCTTTCACCATTTCTCCTTTTCACTGGGAAGTGAACTTCTCAAATTGAATGAAAAGAGGGCACGAACCAAAGGCAACTATAAACACAAACAGTGCCAGCCTGGGAAAAAGGATCCTCCTGCCATCGCGTCTGGCTCCTCTGTCTGAACAACTTGGCTTATCCCCTGGAACCAAGTTAACCCCAACTTTGCAGTCCGTAGTAAATAGCTCTAAAATATTGCAGTACGAAAATGAATCTAATTAGTCCCCCCTATGAAATACAAGAACAAACAAGTCTTGGACAAGCCATGTTGTGCCTTCAGTAGGGAAGATGCTTTTACGCCCAACACTGTTTTTCTTTTATTTTTAAAAGTTACCTTGCTGTAATTGCACACTAGTTTAGAGATAAGATAGGAGCATCTTAACAGTAATGGGCACTTTTTTAACAGATTATTGCCAAAAGTGCATTCTTTATTCCAGGGAGACACTGTAATAGATACCAGCGCCTCAGTAATGATACAAGCAATCTGTAAGCTATTATAGTTTCTTTTATAGTAACTTAATCTTCATATTGTTTTATACGTCTGGAATTTTAATAGTGTTTTTAATTTATGAAGAGAAGTATATTACATATTACTACTTACATGGGAATATGAGCTAAATAACAGACCATTGAGCTATATTCTTGCAAACAAATATTTTGAAGTACTTAAACGAGCATAGAGGAATAGAACAGAGAAATTAAAGATTGCCATACAGATCTAATAGCAGCTTTTATGGAACGAGCCCAGAAGCATCTATTCTGGAGTGTTACTGGTTTTAATGCATAGATTGTACTTCTGAAGCATGGCAAAGCACACTTGTACTTTTTGAATGCTATTTTAAAATAAATATTTTATTTTAAATAAATATATTTACCTAATTAATGAATTTATTTGCATTATTGATTGCAAATAAACATAAATTCCCATGTAATTTTTTTAATGCTAGTCAAATGCATAAATTAATATGAGCACTTGATTATATGTAGAATGGTAGCACTTATGTAGATTCTGGAAGCCAGTGCAAAAATGAAGTATTTCTTCTTATTTACTCGTTGCTATTTTTAATCTGTGTAAAAACAGGCACCGTTCACAAGGAATACAGTGAACTGTGATCAGACTCATAAGAGAGATACCGCAACACTTTGCTAAGCAGTGAGTGAGCGAGATATGATCAAGCACAGCAATTTAGTGGTTGCAACGCTGTTAAAAGTAGGGCTTTTAAATGAAGAGAGCTGGCTCACTGTTTTGAAAGAAGTCATATTCTACTTTATACTGTCATTCCCTATTTCTGACTTGCAATTAGGTGATATTTCTCAAATGACAGCCCCAGATTCTGTTATGACCATCATTGTAATAAAATGTGACAGCAAAGATATTATATCAATACTTTTCCCATAATTAGCATTAAAGATCTCTCAAGGGTTAAGTACAAAGGTTTCCCACTGAATGGTCTGCGAGCCTTGTGCCTTTAAAATCTTATAGTATAGCCAAGACTGGTGACAACCAGGAGACAAATCTATGAGCAAACCCGTTTGGAGAGAATAGTTTTGCGTTGCGTGATGTATGTTACGTAAATGAGCTTATTAGGACTCTCATCTATTTTATTATTGGTGCCCAATTTAATAGAGGCATTTAAAAAACAATATTTCTGCCTGACTCCTTGAAATGAAGAAGATACATTGATATAATTGAGAGCAAATGATTGCATGTTGTGCCATTTAATCATGTCATTTTTCAATTGCTGTTTTTTGCACTTCACTGCATACTTATAGAATATTTAGCTTCACTATAGATTAAGCCCCACAGTATGCAGCTGAGTAGAGTCCCCATATTAGGTGACATTTTCTTCTAACCTTGAAATCAGCGAAAGCACACAGGTTTGGCAGTATTTTTCTAAAAGATGACAAGTCATCATTCATTTCCTATCTTTGTCATTTAGCAGCTTTATTTTGAGGAATTACTTTCTTGCTAATGTTTTTTTGAGGAATTACTACTTTTCTTTTTCTTCAGAAAGAGAAATTCTGATTTTCCTCTTGTGTCCTGTAACAATTTGAAATGCAGGGGTGCATCGCCCCGACCAGAGAAGCTCCTGCAGGCATCACCATTTCACAGAAGACACTGAAAACCACTTTTTAGCCACCATTTGTGGGCCTATTGTTTCCCTTTCTTCATTTATGGTTGTATTAGTGCTGTGAGCCGTGACACTTTGAAGTTTTACATCAGCACTTTTTAAACTTGGCCAAAAATCAGTCGTAAAAAGGCAAATTACATTCTTTTTTTAAGAGTTGTAGTTAAATTGTTGTACTCAGAAGGGTAGTAGCTTCCATTCTGAGATTTTACCTTAATTTCTGCATACGCATGACTGCTCTAAGTAACAACAGCTTTATCTTCAGTTTGTCTTCCATCAGGCAACTGATGCAATGGGAAGGGTGTCATTCCCTCCCTCACATCCCCACATCCTGTAATAAGAGAGTAAGCGTTTAACAGGCTTCCTTAGATCTGGTCATTCCAGATTTATCTGCAGTTGAGCTTCCTTTGTTTCCTTAAAAACACCTGGTACTGCTCAACCAAATGTAGGCCTAGAAATAGTATTTGTCTTGGTGTACCTTGGCATTTCTTCTGAACCTGAAAGCACTAAGAACATCCATCCATGTAAGTTAACATTTCCAACTCTTTTCAAAGCTCCAGGCCTCCCCACATGGACTTGTGCTGTTCCTAATTGTAGAAAAGCAAGAAAGATGACAATGCTTGAAACAACTTCAGATCCCATAAAAATGAATTCCTCAAACCGTGTGTAATGAATGATGCTAGAAAAACCACATCTCAACATTTTATCTTATGATTATATGTGGATTGAGTGAATTTAAGTGAACTAAATTAACCTTAAGCTGATGTTTAAAGTTTTTTAAAGCACGAGTAATTCCACTGATTTCACAGAGAACCCTAGGACTTTTAAATCTCTAATATTAAACACCCACTCAAGAACTTTGATGGAACAGTGCTTCAGCGGCCAAGGCGTCTACCATGGCGGGAGAGAGAGCTGACTCCCCATCCATGTCCTTCACTCCTGCACAGCAGGCAGTGCCTGCTCATGAAGCCCGAGGGATGGTGGGAAATGGGACCTGAGTGGCTTTAATAATCCTCAACTTCCCAACTTTTTGTGCCTCCCATATGCTTTTGCTCTGCCTAAAGCTGCACGCATGTTTCTGGTCATATGCCGTTCGCTTAGGAGTCACGCAGCTATGCAGAGCACCTTCTGTTCAGATCGTGGCTACTCCATCCCCATAGATAGTGCTATTAGCCCATGGCTTGGAAAGAGTGTTTGATGTCATTCTACTCAGCAGGAGTTTTTCCAGATGATTTAAGGCATGGTATTAACAAGCTGTGAAAGTAGTTGCAGCTAGCCCTTTTTAGCTATGCGGGTGATAACTTCAAAGCACTGAAAATAGGAGCAGGCAGAGGGAAGAAAAATCTTCCAAGATAGTAGCATCACGGACAAGACTCCTCAGTATGGAAAAGCATGGCTCATAATAACGTCATAATGAATAACACCTCAGTCTTATCAGGGTATCTGTTGTGAAGCACAACACTGAGACACAGAATCGAGTTCATATACGCAACTGCCGTTACTACTGTGCGTAGTCCTCGCCTGCAGCAACAAGAAGTCACATGCAGTAATTTAAGTCTCAGTGCAATTGATTTGAGTGGATGTTCCTCCCAGATTTGCACAGCTTTGTGTTGGATTTACAGTTACCACAGCTCGGCAGACATAGGACAGTGTGAGGAACCACCATCAGAAGTGCAATACTACCTGCTTCAGTAAATCTTCTGTACACACAGGAGACTAAGCGAGCTCCTCAGTCCACCCTCAGGTCACTCCCGAATTTTCTGAACCGTCAAGTACCCAGTCGCTTACCGCAGCAGCTGTAGGCCATCAGGCCCAAGCCTCAGTAGAGATACCCATCATTGCTCTCTTCTTTTTTAATTTATTTTGTTAATAATGAATTATAGCTGTTAAGTCACAATGTAGAATGTACCTTGCAACTAATTAACGTACCAGTGGCTCCGCCACTGGCAGCTTTTAATACAAGCATGACATTTTAACAACAGCAGAGCATGGATGGGTGTACGATGCTGTGAGATGTCACCTTGCAGAGCACAGGCAATTATTGTGTCCCTTTAGGACACCATATACCCGACCCTAATACTGCTTAAACTCTTTATTGCTAGTGCTATTACATAGAGCTTAAAGATGTCTTTACATGATTAAGTTCTCTGGCTTTTAAAGTATTGTTGCTAGAGCCAACTCTTTCAGCACACTGGTAGATACAAGCACTTTATTCTTCCCCTATTTAATATTAACCATAATATCATGTAGTAAAATTGAAACAAAAGTGCCATAGGCCTAATTGTACTGTCACAGCCATGTAAATCAGAAATAGCTTCAGTAAAGCTACAGTTATAATGCTGGTGTAAAATTGATGTAAATTAGAAATGACTTGGATGACTTGGATGCTGTAGCTCTGCTTTCAAATAAAACAACGTAAAGGCCTCACTTAGACTCCTACATAATGGCTTATGAATGAAACAGCCCTTACCTCATCATATCATGTGCTATCAAAAAGGAACAATATTTATAAGGGGTGACATAATCAGACAAATCAAGATAATGTTATGGGGCTGGATTCGGAGCTCTATTGACTTCCATGATGTTGATGTAGATCTAGACAGGTTTGACTGCCATCGGTGTATAACTTCCCATCACTTCCACAGAACTGAGTTGCTTAGCTGTTGTAAGTAAGAAACCTGACATCATCTTCAGGTAGATGCTTTGGTTTGGTTTGGTTTGGTGTGGTTTTTAATCTGGTGTGATATTAGGCTAATGAACAGCATCAGAAAGGAAATGTGCCAGACATGATGGTTACATCAAGAACCGTGAAGGAAACTAGTAATGAACTCGTGGAAAATAAATAAGGGCAAGTTCAGGAAACATAAGTGAAAATGCAGCTTGGTATAAATTGAATAATAAAATTCCTGGTCATATTTTGCCATAAATAGTGGTTTGGGAATTTGTCATTCACCTTATTTAAAATTCAGAAATATTAAAGATACAGGGTTCCCTCATTACAGAAGTAATAGCATTCTAGCTATTACAGAGTTAGGGTAATTTCAGTAGCTATGGAGTGCATTATATCAATAAGTGGAACATCTGTATGAAATGTCCACCTGCTTAATACACTGCTCAGTGTACTTTACAATGAAACGTAGTTAATCATTTTAAGGTGTCTTCTAATGAAGCCTTTCTGGGATTAACATTTTGAACACAAATACTTTTAGGCATTAAAACTTCTGCTTTAAATGAGATTGCATTGTCTTGTTTACCCTTGTTGATTAATAAGCAATCTGTTAACTGTTAGAGCAGCCCAATAGTGCCAGTGGAAGTAGATTAGTAATTCAGCTGTGTTTGTGGGTTTAATCATCATTTCTCTTGAAGGCATTGAATAAAAAGCCACCACTTGTACACTATCCGTAGGCAAAGAAAAGATACACTTTTTGTAGATGTTTACACCAGTGTTTTGCCTCAGAATTTCAGCTTAGCATTATTGACCAAGCACACACTTCCAGCAGCACAACGCTCTTTTGAGGTACAACATTTCAAAGTTTTGAAAGAAAAAGCTATTTGAAAATCTGAAACTTGAATTCAGTTTCTATTTAATGTTACTCCTTTGCTAATAAAATTCAGGAGGACAGGTCTTGTTTTTTTTTTATCTGCTAGTGCTTGTGAACAGATTTGAGAGATGAGGTGGCTTTTTTTTTTGTTTGCTTATTATAATCAACTGGAAGCTTACAGGCAAGCACTCTGTCTTCAAAAAAGATGATAGTTCAGATTTTCTCATGGGGTCATGCACTTTCATCTGTGGCATCCCACAGAGGGAAACAGATGTTGGCAAGTTACAGTTTAAATTATCTGGAAAGCTCCCACGTGTGGAGCACAGCACTGTTAAATTCAGAAGTAGCACAGGACTAAGATAATAAGTGCTTGAACCATACAACGCTGTAACAGTAGAGTTTATCTGAAGCTGGGCTGAAGCAGTTGCCTTCAGATGTGTTTGTGCCTTCTGTACCCCAGATATTATTATTAAAATACATTATGACTTAATAAAGTCATGATTTGATGTCGAATGAGAATAGAATGTGCTTGTGGATAGAACTCAAACACCAAAGCTCCCCATGCTATCGACTGCTTCTGGGTGGCAGTTCTCTCCTCAGTTTTGCTGTGAAGGCTGCATTATTTATACTGCTCTTCAGTGAGTTACTTGGCTTTCTGATGTAGAACCAACACCTCCTGGATCCTATCACTATTCAGTGATATTAGGGCTCAGCAGTTGTCTTTCGTCATGCAGTTCACGTCAGACTGCGTTCTTGGTAGCAGTGGAATCAGTGTGATGAAATAAACGCAGTGAATTGCTCATTACAGCTATCACAAGCATTCTTACATTGCCTTAAATGTGGAGCTACCCTGGAAACATTTGAAGATAACAAAAAACGTTTGTGAAGTGTTTCATGCCACATTTTCTCCTTCCTTAAGGATTTTCCATAGGGCAGACTACCTATGATTCCATAATTTCTATTCTTTTTCCCAAAAACTTTTCCATTTCTCATTGCATGACTATAGTTTTCCCCCTTTCTTTCCTAAAGATTTTCTGAAGGTGACTACTGCCAGGGTAACTCATTTCAGATGTGTCCCAGTTAAATGAAAAGAAAAAATGGAGGAGGAACGAACGGGTCGACACCATAAAACTGTCAGTGTTATTGAGGCAGTTAGCTATGTATGGCATTTGTTTCAAGAAGGTGAAAGTGCCTTTACTCCTTCTGTTCTATTAACATTGAGACTGTTTATCTGAAAGTAAAGCCTTAAGCTTTGACACTTGAGTATAAGAATGTATGGAAGAGCTGAAATAAAATCCTGTAAGGCAGAGATTGGGCACCATGAACTGTCAGATAGTAGTGAATGTTTTCATTCACAGCGTTCCACACTGACGTCTGTTGTTTGTATATCCTGCAGTCTCTGTGCTGTGAGATCAAACAGAGACGTCGTGGGGTGGCCTCTGTGCTGCGACTGTGCCAACATCTCCTGGATGACCAGGAGACCTGCAACCTAAATGCGGATCACCAGTCCATGCAGCTGATAATCGTAAACCTTGAGAGGAGGTGGGAAGCCATTGTCATGCAAGCTGTCCAGTGGCAAACCAGGCTACAGAAGAGAGTGGAAGAGGACTCGGTGAGTGCCACTTGCTTTAAAATGATCTTATGTGCCTAATTCTTCACAAGAGATGCTTTTCCAGTGCAAGACAAACACGTGCATCTCACAGGGTTTTCTTCTGACTGAAGATGCCATTCCACTGCCAACAAGGGAAGATTTACTTCTTCCAAAAGCATTGTATTTCATAGACAAAAATTATTCAGATAAATTCACAATATCCATGTTCTATTTGCTGGATATTTAGTGTCATCACGTCTGATCCTCTCAAGTAACAAACACACTCTTCTCCTGTTTCCAAGTTGCTCAGGACTGGACAGAACTGGTCCCAGAACCGTATTTTACTGATTGTAAATATATTTCAGTAAAAGTGTTTTCTGTGTAAGTAAGGCTGGTTTAATTAACATCCCAGCAGTAGATGTGTATTAATATACAGTTCTGTGTTATTGGAATATAAGTAAAATGCATTAATTTGCTTTTATCTCAGGAAAACGATTCCTAAGAGGCAAAATAGCACTCTGCTTAAACCATCCACTAAGTGGCATAAATTAGACAGGTTTTCTCCAGCATAAAACTGTATTACAAAGCAGTATCTACATTTAAACAATAAACCATAGGGGGAACAAAATAATCCCCACTGTAGCTCCATTGACTGTAATGGATGGATTGGCTCAGTGTGTTTTGTGCTGAAGTCTGTAGCTGCAGCTACACTGACAGCAGTGATTACCCTGTGGAGCACCCGTACGGGGGTGCCTTGAGGACATTTGAGAACAAGTGGCATATATTTAGTCTGCATAATTTTTTAGGTGTATATCAAGCAAATAAAAGGAAAAAGTGCTGGAGATGTGCTTCCTAACCGTTATCTAACAGTGAAATATTACCGTTGACTTCTTTCCGTCAAAGGTGGTTTACAAAACTAAAAGACAGCGTGGTTCTGTTGTTCAGCTCTGGTAGCTTAGTATGAAGATATACAGGATTGTTCAGAAACACCAGCAGCTTCTGAGTGCAAATGCTGTTAGTCTGAATGAGCCAAGAAATGGTGAGTTACTGAGGAGGATGCTGTGGCTGAGCGAACAGCCAAGGGTAATAGTAATCTGTTGCCTGCCTTTAGCAGATGAGATGTTATAAAGCAGGAGTTCTAGTGAGAGTGAGTTTCTAGCAGGAAAACTAGTGAGAACTGTAGATATCACAGCTGATTCAGATAACCAGGGGAGAACAGTTACACTGACAAAGCATGAAGGAAGGAGAAGGTCTGGGGAAGACAAAGCATGAGTTCCTTTTTGTCTGTGCTTGGTTTATGCTAATGGACACTGCAAAGGAGATGTTTAAAAGGCAGGCAGAACAGTGGGATTACATGCAAAGCAGTTTCCCTGAGTCCTCAGACCAGAGATGGGAACTGCAGGTGTCAGTCTATGATATCATGTAAAAAGGAGAAAGGAAAGCAGGTAAGGAAAAAGGCTTTTTCAAGTCCAGTGAAAAGCAGAAGATGAAGGAAGATTAGCAAAAAGAAACACAGAGGAGGTAAAGAATGTGGAGAGCAGAATAATACAGGGCAGTAATTTATTGAGAATCTGATGAAGTGGAGTCAAAAGTAAACCAGACGGCTGTAAAACACAGATCATGAGAAAATGTCAGAGAAAATTCAGTGGAATTACAGGAAGAAACAGAATTAGTGAGGATGCAGAATAAAGTTGAATAGAAAATGAAGAGTTTCAAACAATACATTCATGTTTTAATGAGAGGAAAGTCTAGAAATAAAAGACAAATACCATCTCAAACAGTAGCAGAGAGAGAACCTTCCCGAGTTTTGATAGTGATGAGTCTGGGAGAACAAGAAATGAGAATACAGGCAGAAGTCATTAGAAGTCAAACAGGCTTGGCAAGCAAATATGTTAGAAGATACATACAAGATGAGGAATAGAAAAAGGAGGTAAAGAAAGAAAACATAACAGTAAAGCTTTTTATTTCTCTTGAGAAAGTTGTTTACTTTTTTGTGGTAGTTCCATCTTTGGAATATTTTTAGCCGTATTACTAACACTTTACATCAATAGCTCTAGTGAAATGTTGGTTAGTGCTACACAAAATGTTTAATGAGATGACCAGCAGTGGAAAAGACAGTTGAATTTTGTAGCTCCAAAAACAAGCATGAGCACTACTCGGCCACAAAGAAAGAAAGAAATGGTTTTCAGAATCCTGAATTTTAGTTGCTAGAGGCTAAGTATCTGTTGGGTTTCTAAATGCCCAAGAGAGATTGGACTGGGTCTCTACTGTGTTTCTCTAAAAGGTAATGTACCACAAAAATGATGAACAGCCTTTTTCATCTACAAAACTCACCATATTGTTGTAGTAAATATATATCTTCTATTGAACGTGGAATGGAAGTTGCACTGGTGAGGAAGCTTAGAGAATGCTGAACGGAGGTCCAAGTTACTGGGAAACTGTCAAAGTGTGTCATCTCATTTTGCATGCTGGCAGCTGCCGCGTGGAAGCAGTTTGCTGTTTGTACCTGCAAATAAATGCTAAATAAACTCATATGAGTTAATTAGAGCTTGGTGCTGCTCTTGCCATGGGAGCAAAGTGAGTCTTGCATTTCAGTTTGGGATTGCAATAGATGAGGCATGGCAAGGGTATGAGTATGGCTCCTTGCTTGATATCTGAACACTTGGAACTTCACAAGGTGCATGCTGCTGTGTTCCAACTTTGCCTCGGGTGGTGTGGAGTTACTCGCTGGACTGAGCTGACTTTCACACAGCAGGGGGTGTATCAACCTTTCTGCTGAGAGATGGCAGCCATTGAGAGCTATCTTGATGCAGGCTGGTTTTGTTTGGAACCTCTTGTCCTGGCTTGTTTGTAGTAATAAGATTCCCTGAAGAATGTCCACATCTACAAATTTTCTCATGTTAATAAAACTCCCTGCATAGAGAACATTTAAAGATGCCCCAACAACTGCAGGATTCAGGTTTCTTTGTCTTCTCTAGCCTGAGTTGGCACGTTCTAACCTTCCCTTTCATTCAGTTCCTGTGTAGTCATTTCTTGGGTAGGTACCAGAACTGTTTCTTCTGCTTCCCTATCTTTCTGTATTTGATGGTGTGCCAGTCTTGGCACACAAACTGTATCCCTTGGTAACAAGTCTTTATTTGTGGTTGCCCACAAAATACTGTAATTTATAAAAACAAATGAGATGTTTTTACACCCTGATGGCATCTGACTCATTCATGGCATCTGACTTACTGACAGTGAACAGGATAGCCCGAATGATTATATTGCTTCATATAAGTAAAAGGGTCACTTATGTCTTCTCCTGTCATCTTAATTTGTGTACTGGAATCTTCCTTTGTCCTGTTTCTGACCCTTTTTAAATTCAGTCCCTTATCTGGGCCCCTTAAAGCAGTACAAAGGTATACTGGGATTAACCACAAAAGGTTTTTAGGTTTCTTTTGAATCAACTTCTTTTCACTTCATTGATGGTTTTCAGTAATGTTTCATTTTGCTCAGTTTCTGCAGCAGCAGGCACCACAAGTTTTCAAATAGCATCGTTTGGATGTAGTGTAAGAGGGATGTAGTTTAAGAGTGAACTTTGTAGATTAGTGTTGCTGGTTGGACTTGATGATCCCAAGGGGCTTTCCCAACCAGAATGATTCAGTGATTCTCATAACCCAAAAGGTATGTCTAGAATGTGTAATTATCCACACGAATCACTCCAGAAGGAAGAAATGTGGTTAGATTCAGTAGGTTTCTCTATTATGAAGAAAGAAGCATTCATACAATGATAAAACCAAAAATAGTACGTTTTAAAAACACTAGGGCACTTGTCTGTATACTGGAAGCAGTCCTAATCTGTTTTAGCAAAATAGGGATTGATTTCCTCCATCTGTTTTTTTTGTGTGTGTGGTAAATTCTTTTCACCCAAATTTGTCATTTCATAGTTTGTTGATCCAAACTGATCTACGCTGATGCGCGTCACCTACATTTTAGCTTCAGTTTGCCCAAGAAGATGCTGCTAGCAATCATTTTAACAGACAAAGGAGTCTGTCTGGCAACTGCACACTAATGGCCACAATTTTTAGCCAACTAAACCCCGATTTTTCATCTGAAATTCCTGCTCAGCAGCTGGAGAAGCTTTAACTCACTGTGCACTTTCTTTTGGAGAGCCTAGGCTACCTTAAATACTGAACAGTTAGAAACCTATTTAGGACAGAGTCAGTGCTGATCATACCCACAAGTTGACAACGGTTGGGTCAAAGTGGGGCTGTAGAAATCTTTTGATGCTATTTCTTTTGCTCAGCCAGATTTACACCCAGTGTAAATTATCTATTTAGCCTAAGTGGATTATTTCATCTCCTACAGATGTTCAGAGTTTGGGGATGTTTGGCTCAGGTCAGATATCATAGAATCATTGGAAGGGACCTCGGAAGATGACCCAGTCCAATCCCCCTGCCACAGCAGGATCACCTAGACCAAGTCACGCAGGAACACGTCCAGGCGGGTCTTCAACCTCTCCCAGAGAAGGAGACTCCACAAGCCCGCAGGCAGCCCGGTCCAGGGCTCTGTCACCCTCACTGGGAAGAAGTTCCTTCTCATATTGATGTGGAACCTCCTATGTTCCCTATTACACCCATTGCCCCTTGTCCTATCTCTAGATGACTTTGAGAAGAGTCAGGCTCCACCCTCCTGACATTCACCCTTCAAATATTTATAGACCTTAATGAGGTCACCCCTCAGTCTCCTCTTCTTCAATCTGTGTCTCTGTTTATGAGGTTACTGTGGAAATTCAAGATTCTGGAACTATTTTACTAATGTAGGAGGATATAAAACTGTACTGCTGTGGCTGTGAGAGAGACAATACTGTGGTTTCTAATGGATTTTACTACTTAAGTTGTAGTTCAATATTCCTGCCTTTTTGGTGACTGGATAAACTGGTTCTTCTCCAGACTGTTCATTCACTGAATAAGAAACACATCTGTTTTATGGAGCAGACAGTTTCTTATTCAACAGAGAGTGCTAATTATTGAAGGAACAGTATTAATCATGCTTTTAAGATGGAGATTTTGAACTAAGACGATTCGTGTTGAGGTGCTATAGTTCTCCCATTGTCCTGGAAATGTCTGAAATATTCATTTGTCTGATCACTCAGTTCACTTCTATGGTTGATGAAAAAAACTTACCTTGACATCTCTAGTTCTCCTGAGTCATCCCATGTGTGCACTACTCCAGCAGCACCCCCACCTGTGTTGGCCTGAAAGTCTGCTGGACATCCAGCCCCAAAACTAATAAGGCCACAGTAAATGGGATGGCCTTGGGGTACAACACCCAAGGGATTCAATTGGTGTCGCTTTGCATCAATGTCCATGCATCATGGTAATTGAGGTAACATAACCAATTACCACGTTTTAATTAGAGTTGTAAGGACTTGGGAAAATCTTCAGTGGTGAGACGGCTCACTTAAAAAAAAAAGGCACTCCTCTTTCCACAAGGTTCTTTCTTAGGAGGTAAAGAGGCTGCTTAAAGCTCTGTTCAGGATTTTGTCCAACTTCCTCTTGGTTTTAGTCTTTATAATGCACTGTGAAGAACAAATTGTCTAAAAACCCTGTGTTGCTTCTGATCTGGTATCTTTATCTTTTTTTTTCCCCTCTGTTTATCTGTGATACCTTCTGGAAAAGAGAAGAGTTTTTAATAATGCCAGGCATGGTGTCTCCCCTTCACTTCTCTACATTTAATTCACCAGAGCAATATTTTTGCAAGCAATGAAATGACACTTGTTCGATGCTTATAAAAACTCCAAACACAAAAAACCTTCCTGTAGAGGTAAAAAATGAATCTGTTTGGGTATTTGGGATAGCTTCACTACGCAGAAAGCTTGGTTTCTAAAAGGTTCTTATTTTATCATAAACCATTATTTTGTAAGGTGGGATCCAACTAAAAATCTTGCGTAAAATTTAGTTCCTCTGAAGTGCCTGGTACAGCGAAGTACTGAGTGATGTTTAACTTGATGGGCTGAGGAGAGCAACTTCATGTTGTAGAGTGCTCAACACCTATTACATCTAGTCCTCATGAAGTAATAAATTAAAAACTTATATTTGAACCTTAGAGACTGGGGGTTTTTTTTAATTATCCATCAGAAATGATTTTTGGTTTAGTATTTGGCCCCTTCATATTCAGCGTGACAGTACTGTCCTGATGGCTTGTGTTTGTTTCTGTCAGTCCTCTTGTTTAACTTGTAATTCAAGTTAAAGAGGGAGTTTTCCTCTGCCTTTGCTCTGCCCTGGTGACATCATATCTGGACTATTGTGTCCAGTTCTGGGCCACTCAGTTCCAGAAGGACACAGAACTGCTGGAGAAAGTCCAGCGCAGGGTCACAAAGGTGATGAAGGAAGTGGGACATCTCCCTGATGAAGGAAGGCTGAGGGAGATGGGTCTATTGAGCTTGTAGAAAAGGAAACTGAGGAGTGACCCCCCCCATTAATGTTTATAAATATGGAAAGGAGGGGTGTCAGGAGGATGGAGCCAGGCTCTTCTCATTATCATCTGATGATAGGACAAGGGGCAACAGGTGTCAGCTGCAACATAGGAGGTTCCACATCAATTTGAGAAGGAACTTCTTCCCATTGAGGGTGACAGAGCACTGGAGATGTTTAAAACCTGTCTGGATGTGTTCCTGTGTGACTGGATCTAGGGGATCCTGCTGTGGCAGGGGGATTGGACTGGATGATCTTTCGAGGCCCTTTCCAGTCCCCAGTGTTCTGTGATTCAACACTGAAGATTGTTCACATTGGCTGTTCTGTGATTACAACACTGAAGATTGTTCACATTGGCTGTTCTGTAAAAGGTATTTTGTGAAGCGAATGGGTATCTGATTTTAGAGTCTGTGATGTGATGTACCATCCTCATACTAGAGCTGCCTAAGTTTTCAAGCTTCTGGATCACATTCCGTGTCTGATCTGTGAAATGGAACAATAATCTGTAGGATCAAATATTATGTTGCATGTATGGTTAAAATAAGTCTCTATTTTTGTTCAGCTTTAAGTGACAGGCCCCACAATCTTGCAGGAAGTTCTATACTACTTGTTATTTTCTGAAGGAGCAGCCATAGTCATGATGGCAACCACCACAACCATGTCTGGATGGTCTGGCAAAACTAAAGCTCTTCAAGTCCTTCTTGTTGAGCAGATCCAGTGGAGTTTAGTCAAAATGAAATTAAAATTCAGATAAATGCTGGGCTGCATTCTGGAGAAAATCCCCCAAGTGGTCACCTCTCTGGAGGTAGATTTTGAGAGTCCTCTAATTTTAACCATGTTATGGACTCTTCAGTTGTCGTTCGGATTAGGCAAGAAGAGGGTAATGATTAGTCCAGGCTCCAGAGACTCAGGCAGCCCTACTTCACTGTTTCACAATCTCTGTCAGACCATAGTAAGCCAAACCTCTCCCCTTGGAGAGGATGGGAGGTAAGGGTACAGGCTTTCTCTAACTTTCTCTAGAGTAGCAGAAGATGATTTGGGAGTAGGCTACACTGTCACACCTGAGAGCACGTGTCCTCACCAGTTCCACTTTGTTGCTTGCATGACCTTTGTTCTTCCCTGTTAATGAAAGGAACACTGAACAGAGCTTCCTCATGTGTAGCACAATTGCAGTGTGGACAGTATTAGAAACAGGCTTTCCTGTGGAACTGCACAAGTTCACTTTGTCTTTGCTCCATGAGGTGAACCAAACCACCCGAAACAGAAGCTCAGCATTCTTGCTCTTAGAATCTTTTTCTCCGCACAGCAATTTCCAGACATACATTTCCTGCTAATGTTGATGGTGTTGATTACACATGAATTTTCAGTTTGCATTATAATCAAGCACCTACAAACCTACAAGAACATTTCTTGCGGCTTGTTCAACCACAGTCCTGCAGTAGCAAGTTTCAATCACCATCCAGCCCCACTGGATTCAATATTCTTCCTCGAGACACACATTTCTCTTCTGTCACTCCTCATAACTCTGCAGACACATTGAGGTAGGGCCTGGAGAATAAAGCTTATAAGGAAAGGTTGAAAGAGCTGGGGCTCTTTCATTTGAAGAAGAGGAGGCTGAGAGGAGACCTCATCACTCTCTACAACTACCTGAAAGGACATTGTGGAGAGGCTGATGCTGGTGTCTTCTCATAAGCAACTAGTGATAGGACAAGGGGGAATGGGTTCAAGCTACAACAAGGTAGGTTTAAACTTGATATTAGGGAAAAATTTTTCACAGAAAGGGTGGTCAGGCACTGAAATGGGATTCCTACAGAGATGGTTGAGTTGCTATCCCTGGATGTGTTTAAAGACCATTTGGATGAGGTGTTGAGGGGTGTGTTTTTGGGGTGAACTTGTAAGGTAGGCTAGATGGTTGGACTCGATGATCCCAGGGGTCTTTTCCAACCAGAACCATTCTGTGATTCTGAGTTTCTTTCTCATCTCCAGAGTACCCAGGACACTTAGCAACACAAGAGGTGAAAGTTACTTTTCTGTTGTTGGCATGAGCACATGAAGATAAATGAGATTACATTGAAAGTAAGGAGTCATTTTAATGAGGTAGTCAATTGCTCCAATACTTAATTACACAAGCCCCCTTTGATTCTGGGTTTTCTTGAAGCACACACCATTTCTGTGGGAATGCTTCATAAAAACAGTCATGGTTTTATTAAAAAAGACTATGAAAGCAAAATAAATACAGCTTACATTTCCTAGAATTATTTTTAAACTAAACATGGTGGCTTGATCACATCTAACTACTGTGGACAGCTCACGCTGCAGTGAAAAACTGACCAAGGCTGAAAATACCATGATCACAGCATTTCAGGATCAGGTTCCTGATGTTATCCTTAGCTCAGTGCATAGCATCTGAGTTGGGTATAAAATACTGCATCTGTGCTCATGTTTTTTCAGTAAGCATCCTGCAGCAGCATGGTTAGGTGACTGACAAGTCTGAAGTCACAGGCACTTTTTTTCCCATTATATTATGGGAAGAACTCCATAAATTTGCTGACTGAGTGCCACCAAGTTTTATAGATACATATTTTTATTTATTTATATTTAAAAAGGATTACTTCTTTGAATTACTTCTGTATTCCTTTTCTGCTTAATTCAGTTTAATGCTCTTCAAATGTATAAATTCAGAGAGAGGGAAAATGGATGTATTTCAAAGTTGCTTAAGCATTTTATTTTATCTCAGGAATATTCAAGGCTGGTCAGAGGTGCTGTGTTACCCAGTGAGGAGCTGCAAATCTTTTGGGTTTGGGGTTATGTTTTGAAGTTGTGTAGATCTGGAGCTTAGGGACTTGGTGCAGTGGCAGGCTTGGTACAGTTGATTTAGTGGTTCAACTCTATGAGCGTAAAGGTCTTTTCTAACCTGTGGGTCTATAATATCCAGGGTTTCTGTGTTCACTCATGTAGCCAGAAGATACTTCTCTTCCTTTGGTTGTCTACTGTCAGCTCTGTGTTTCAGGCTGGTGCTGTTTCCAGATGTTGAAAGAATAGAGCCACAGAATCATCAAGGATTGGAAGGGACCTCAAAAGATCATCCAGTCCAATTCCCCTGCCAGAGCAGGCTCACCTCACTGGAGAAGCCATGGAATCAGAATTACTCAGGGTTGGAAGGAACCATCGTCCAGTTCCAACCCCAATAACTCGTTTTAAAATAAAAGAAAGAGAAAAAACTGGTTAGGCTTTTATTTTCTAGAATAGAGTTTGTATTTCAAATGGGCTCTCTTCCTATTTAGGTGCTTAAGTACAGGGCCACATAGTGAAAAGTGCTCAGCAGTCAGGGAATCTCACAGCAGAGCATCATGCTCAGGTTACAGGATGAAGTCAGAGCTTTATTTAGATGCCAAATATCCACTAATCATAAGATCATGACTTATGCCAGCAGTGTTTATAGAATTAGAGGTAAGGGAAATGCAAAAAATCACAGGCTTGTGACTTTTAGTCTCCTTCTCTGGAGACATTTAAAACCTGCCTGGATATGTTATTTCCATCTTGCAAGGACCTTCCATATCGGATGGTAGAGCCCCAGTCCTCCAGCCATCACAGAAATGTGTTTGCAGGATCTTCGATAAGTTTATGCAGTGTGTTACATTTTTCAATTAGATAGGATGTTCTAGGAGCTCCATCAGCTGTCAGCAGACACAAAAAGAATAAAAAACTAAAACAATCAAAAGAGAACAATCATTTCATGCAGCTTGTCATAAGAAAGAAACTTTTTCCCGCAAAAAATGAAACTTGTTCCTACAGGATGTTGTGGGTAGCAAAAGTACAAATGAGTTCAGTAAGCAATTTGACAAATGAATGGAGTAGACATCAATTAATAGTTACTAAATTCCAACTCTGGAAGTCCCCACAGGGACCTCTCGATTTTAGGATGGCAGTTTCTGTACCATTTCATGTGCTTGAGGTTTTCTTAACTTTTCTATAAGCATTCGCTGCTGGCCGCGGCAGGAGATGGACGCAGCTGAATGGGCTGTTGATCTCACCCCACATGACAGATGCTTACTGAAAGCACATGAACTTGCAGATGTGGAGGCCTGCCTATGCTGTATGTTGATGTGTGTAGCCCAGAGGTTTTAAGGAATGCCTGCAAGCTTTTCGTTGTGTTTGGGTGTTTTGGTGCTATTGCCAAAGACCAGGATGTGACCGATTAGGTCGGCTTCTTTCAGCGCCAGAAAACTTTGACAACTCTACCCACTTCACAGTTTTTCAAGATATTTTTAGCATGATTTTCTGTAAAATACACAGAAAATAAAATACATACATCTACTTCACATTTCAATATGCACATACATTTATTTGTCCGAGGTCCTACAACGCACGTGAACTAGTAAAATGCAAATCATTAGCAGTGATGCTCTCTGTTGCGTTTCTCCCTACATGTAAGACACTTGTGTCATCGCTGTAGCTCTAATCCATATTCAGGGCTCTGTGTTTGGTGTGCAGTAATATGTAAATTACCTAGCCAGCTGCATTAAGCACTGTTTGTTTATTCTGTTTCTTTTGGCATAGCATATCACTGAATTCCTGCCAAAAATGTGGCTGCTTCAGGGAACACTGTTCGAGTAGAAGGAAGTTTTGAAAGGAAACGCGTATCATAAGTCTGTAGTCTGTGAAACAGCAAAATCAAAACAAACTTTCCGTTCATGAAAATATCTGTATTAATGTAAAATAATGGGCTTGTAAAACACAATGAGCAGAGTGAATCCTTTTAGAATGCTCTGTTTACATTTGCTTTGTAAACAAAAACACAAGACTAAGAGGCAGGGATTTTTTTTCCGATGTGGGAAGGAAGGCTGAAACTGGGTGAAACGTGAAAATGGAGGCTTTAAGAGAAATTATTTTAAAATGGCATATTCATCTTGGCTAACGCATGGCATTTAAACACATCTAAATGTAGAAAGCGGTGAAGTTTAGGTGTTAAAAAAAATTGTAGTAATGATGCATAGAGCAATCTACTTATGCTTGCAGTCCTTTCAGTCTTCCAGTCTGACACTTCCTTTTTTATCCAGCCAGCTAATTTCCCCTCTTTTGTGAGGAGTAACTGTTTTCACACTAGTGCTTACCCAGCAAGCCTCCTCATTGTTTCATGGTTAATTATCTTCTTGAGCTTCACCTTCTCGAGTGAAGGGAGAAAGACTGGGCCTCCCCACAGCTCTAATGAAAGCTAGGTCTTAGAGATGCACTGTGTGAATTAACGCCGGGTCTCATCTAGCAACATAATAAATGAGTCCCTAAACTTTATGGAGTCACAGCTCATCCAGCAAGTTTAGTGAACAATGCAGAAAGACCCTACATTTAAAAACTCTTCTTTTATTTTTAAAAGAAGGGGAGGAATATTGCTTCCTTGTGAAACCAAATACCTGAAACCATTCCAGAGTGTCTAAGCAAACACAAAAGGTGCGTGTCAGAGCACTGCAGATCTGAACTGCTGCATGGAAGACTTTGAGCTCTAAACTTTACAGTTGTATATTAATAACACTTATTCTAATCATGTGAGTACTCATAGCCTCATGCCCCTCAGTTATTACACCGCTTTGTAAACTCTTAGTGCTCACTGGAGTTGTTATGCCTCGCCAGCACTGAAAATAGCTGCTGTGGATACACTTAAATCTTGTTTACGTTCCAATCCCAGCCCAAGTTTAAACTGTGTAGCATTTGAAATAAACTCTCCTGTAATAGAAGAAGTCTGGACAATGGCAATAATGGTTTTGTAATAATGAGGTGCTCCACTGTGTAAGTTTGTCTTCAGCCAAACTGAGGCAGGTGTATATAATCCTCTCACCGCAACACGATAGAGTTGTCTGTTACTTTGTCGTCTTCAAAGTGAATTTCTGCAAAGTATGATTATATTAAACCATTACTCAAGTGACCAACCCAAAATGTGCCTGTAACACCGGCACCTGAGACTTTGCACAGGATGTAGCTGAAGTACCGGATTACAGTGAAAATTCCAGTCCCTTTTCCCCAGCCAGCACAAGGGCTGTGTTGGCATCTACTCTGCAGAGAGAGTGCTATAGATGGTAGTGCTTACCACTGATGGAAACGAGCAAGAAAACCTTGAAGTTCCAGGAGGACATAGTGAAAATGCTCTGCCCAGGGCTTCCTTATGCCTAGAGAGACGGCCAGTGTTTCTGGTCATCTAGTGATGGGACAGTGGGTGTCAGCTGGAACATAGGAGGTTCCACATCAATATGAGAAAGAACTTCTTCACAGTGAGGGTGACAGAGCACTGGAACAGGCTGCCCAGGGGGTTGTGGAGTCTCCTCTGGAGATGTTTAAAACCTGCCTGGATGTGTTCCTGTGTGACTGGATCTAGGTGATCCTCCTGTGGCAGGGGGATTGAACTGGATGATCTTTCAAGGTCCCTTCCAATCCCTAATACTCTGTGATTCTACTTTGCAGTTTCTCTTGGATGTAGGCTGTGTGATGGCAAGGAGCAGTTGTGTTGTTGTAGTCCCAGGGTGCTGCTAACGGACAGCTATGGTGTTTAACTTAACCCTTGGAAATCCATAGGTAGACAGCCTGTGCAAGGACTTATGCAACAGTCTTCTAGCCTTTGACTTCGCTTTGCTCGTTGACTCCCCTCTAGTCAACATCCCTGATGGCGAATCAGTGGCTTTGGGAATTACCTGAACTGAGAGTACAAGGAAATGGTGTTGAAAATGTAAAGTGAAGGAAGTAGGCTCTTTGCTTTGGTAACAAAAATTAGGCTAACTTTTGTGGTTGGGGAAACTTTTGTGCATGGTAGCCTTACCACTACTCCATGAGAAGGAGATGCTGATGCTGGAGCCCGATATTTTATGAGCAGTCCCATTGTTCATAAATAATAGATAAAGTCTCCCTTTCCAGTGTTCAGGAAGATTTTTTATTTAGAAATTCAAGCCTCTCTCCTCCAGCTCTCACTTGAGAAAACTTTCTTTCTAGGTTTCTCCTAAGGTCAAGCTCCCAAGGGTTTATGTCCTGTTCTTGTGTACCCTGTATGTACCTGTTTCTATGGTGATTCTCACTCTTTAGTGTTTCTCACAAACACTTATTTCTGCTGAAACAAAAACTTTGTGATTCCAGGTGTCCCGATGTGTCTGTAGTAGGTTGGAGGTGGCTATTACGGCTACTGAATCCACTCATAGTGTTGTTCTGGTTTAACTGGGAGTCCGTTGTTAAGGTTGTTCTAGTTCCAATGCAATTGCTACTGAATTGAAATTATTCCAAACCAGTGTGCAGAGCTCTTAACCAGTACAAAGGCAAAACAATAATGATTTTGCTGGGCTCCTGTAGCTTTGCTAGTACAGTTTTGTTCCCGACGAGCTCAATGCAGGATGTGAATGATTTGCCATTGATAAGGGCACACCAGTGCAAGTTCTGTGGTGTAGGCAAGCAGTAGTTAAACCTGTTTTAGCATGGTCAGTTCCACAGATTTAGTGGTTTCAGTGGATTTTTTTCTGTCCTAATCACAAAACATCTTTGACTGTGTCCCATTCTGAGACTTGGCATGGATGATCTCCCTCCAACCTGCACGGGCATGTAGCTATGTAGAGTGCCAGGATCTGCTCTTTCCTGAATGAGGTGTGTGAGGCAACATTCGGGGCTTGGGTAAAGCCAGGAATGTTTTTCTAAGAGTTTCCTGAAGGGCTGGCGTTGGATTCTTGCACAAAGAAAATCATATATTCCTCTGAAGTAAAGGTGAGACCAAAATGACATTCAAGGGCAAAAAATCCTGTCATGTAACCTCTTGACAGATGAAAAGAAAACTACAAAGCAGCAAAAACAACAGTCAGTAAAATATGCCATGTAGCCAGCTTTTCTCATCACAAAAGAGCACAAAAACGCTCAAATACATAACTTGGAATATAGGTCTGGGATTGTAAACCTATTTGGATGACAATGTGGTTCAATACAAAAATGTTAGAGATGTTTGCTGCTCTCTAGTAACATTTAAAGGGCTTCTTGAGCAAATGAGAACCAGAGATATTAGAAGGCTCTAAGAGGGGACAGTGGTAAAAAATAAAAAAGGACATTGCTTCCACAGAGGCTGGAAAATGGACTCAAGGTAGTATGTTAGCAGTGGTGGTCTGTGCAGAGTGCAGGGACCAGCCACGCCAAGCCTCTGCTTCTGCCCTGATCTGTGACAGAAGATGGTTCTTGCAGTCCTTCCGCTGACTCAGCTCACCACCTCTTCCAGTTTGGCGCCGGCTGGTGTGTGGTGGAAGAGCTGGAGCACTTCGCTCCTTCTTTTGGCCATCTGGTACTGGGGGCAGCTTACCAAGAGAGTCAGAAGACCTTCACAGGATTCATGCACAGACCCAACTGTGTTACCTAAAGTCATCAAGTGACACTTCAATAGCAGAACAGTTAGAGAATGGCAGATTGCTCTGACTTCTTAGAGCGTGTCTACTGCTAGCAGGGACTCACAGATTTGAGCTGTGGGCTTTCTCCTAAAATGTCACTGCAGTAATTTCATCTGTTGTGTAGATGTGCCCACAAAACCACTATCACCATGAAGAAAATAACCTGTATGTGGCAGTTCAGTCCTCTAGACTTTTACTGCTGAATGTTCTCAGAGAATTTCCACCATCACCACAAAGAGCAGTACCTGAGCAGTGGTGGTAACTCAGTTGTTCCTTGAAGATCCAGCCTGCACTGAGACCCTTGTAGGTGACATTTGTGACTGCAGAGAGCAGAGATAAGTCGGTCCCTCTGTACATACAACCACTCACGTAGGACCCTGGCAGTACCTGTAAGCATCCATAACACTTAACAGAAGAGCGCAAGCTCTGCACGGGTAGGATTTCACCTGCTGTTGCAGTGGTGGAGGCAGTAATAACTGCAAAACGAAGGAAGGGGAAGCATGAACCACACTTTTGGATCTTATTTTCTCAGGAAATAAGGATGATGCTGCTTTAAACTACAGCAGTAACAAATAAGTATGCTCACGAGGAGTTTCCCTAGTGATCTGTGATAAAGCATACTGCTTCCATATATCTTGAGACCATACTGTGATGTGCAGGTCACCTCAGTATCATGCATATGGAACATTAGGCATGGAATATGCATGTGGAATTTTAGGCATTAATATGCCGACGCATATTGAAACGTTGGGGTTTGGAAATGGGGGCAGTTTCCTTGTAGGCTGTGCTGTAGGGAACTCTGTTTAGAAAAGGAACTGAAGGGAAGCAGAGGTGAAGAGAGTTCTGAACATGGGACTGTTTCCCTCAGCAGAAGTACTTGGCGTGCTTGCGTTTTTCAAAAGACAGAATCATGTTTGTCTTCCTTGAATGTGCACACATTCCTGCAGATGGGGGATGGTCCTCTTTCTTCCTCTTTCTTTTTCCCCTGGCCCTAAAGTGCAGTTGAGTTTGGATAATTTGCCCAGGGTAACTGAAGGATATGGTGCAGGGGAGGGAGGAACAGAGTTAGTATTTATTATTGTAAAAGGTCTTTTTATTTCATGTGAATTTATTAAAAAATGTAGTGGTACGTAGGGGTTGCATTACAGGCCTGTTTCCCCAACACAAAGTATCTGTGCTGGAGCAGCAGATGCAAATGAAGCCAGAACAGAGAGGCATTGTTCAATAAAAATTGCTGCAGAAAAAGCAAAACTAGCCACGTTTGAGTAAAGGGAACAAATGAAAAAAAAAAAAAGCATTTTTGAGTCTTTTCCTTGAAAAGCACTGAGCTTGGGAAAATGTCTTTTTTTGGCTAATAATCTTATTTCTTTCCAGTAACATTTTCAGCAGATTAACTGTTTAACCATTAAACACCATCCCTGCAAGCATTTAGGTCCACACCTAGCTTTGCTCTCATGAGTTATCCCCCGGAAATGGAAACACCAGCCTCAGCAAAACAGTTCAGGACTCAAGTTAGGAAGAGCTAAACTCCTTAAAGCAGCACCTTCAGGTACAGTGTTAGAACTAGTTCAGCCTTTCACTCTCCTGAGTCTGGAATTGATTCTTGGCTTAATTGTATTAGAAACTTTGCATGCAACAGTAAAGGTTGTCTAACAGTTGTTTGTCTAGTGGCAATATCTTAACAACAGGATGGTCTGTAACATCGTGCATCTTTTTCTTCTTATGAGATTTTATTTTTACTTCTATTTTTATTTCTTTTTGGTTTTACTTTTTACTGTGGATCACCTGAGCAACAAGATCTACTCCAGACATAATGGTATGTAGTGATTTTCAAATGATGAAGTCACTCTGCTCTGCTGTGAAGGTACCCACTTGTCAAAAGACAGCACCACATGCACAGATGTCTGTCTGTCTGTGTGTTTATACACACACTCCCTTGCTCATGTAAACAGCCAACATTCTAAATTCCTGAATTACGACAAATTCAGTGCAATCACTTGCATCAGCTGGTAGCCAAAGAATTTTTGCCAGATAGTAGGGTACCTCTGCAGTGTGATTTGTCACAGACTTCAGCCAGGCCAGGACTAAAATGAGTGCACAATGCTCACCCCATTGAAATCTGAAGCTCTGTAGGATATTCAAAGCTTCTCTGTAATTGCAGACCATCTCACATGTAGAGATCAGCCAGTCTGCCTGTGACAGATCCCTTTATCGTTGGGTATTTGTGGTCCAAGGGCTTATACCTTGAACGAGGCTGAGGTAGAACACCCTTTAGAGTGTGAAAGTGCACAGTGTCTACGAAAGCCACATTCATCATTGACTGAAATAGGAGAAGTCATGGTGCAGCTCTCACACAAGTACAGTTCTCCCAGTTGGAAATGGCAATAGAGGTTTTGTCTGGGTTGTGTAAAACATGCTTTGTGCAAGACAATGTCATTGTTTGGAATGAAAAAACAGGTAGGCAGGAGAGAAAAGCCAGCACTTTTACCTGGTAAAGTGAGCAATCAGGATTTAGCTCTGACCACCAACTGACACCGAGAGTGTTGTGCCCCCGGTCCTGTGTATAACACCAAGGAAAAGGATCTGTTTGAGGAATTGTAAATGCTCTCTGGGCAGGACCTAGTAATGTCTTAACTTCAGGATAATTCCAATCCTCCAGTACCCTACCTAGGCACTGAGAAGCCTAATGAGGAGACATCTGATGTGATAGAAGTATTCCTCAGATATTTCTGGGTTTTAACTCACTGCTGCTGTCAGTGCAAACATAGACTGGAGTGACACTGCCTTCCATTCCTCACTCGAGGGATTTATTCAAGAGTCTAATGCTGCTCTCTCCAACAACTGCCTCACTGTCTACTGTCCCTTTCATGTTGGAGCAGCTTGTTAAATTTTGATAAAAAGAAAAGGAAAATGTATATCCCTGCTAAAAATGCTGAATAGAAAAGGTTTGTCACTTAAACTGAGTGGCTTCTTTCACAGTTAAGGCTTGGTTAGTTCTTGAGAAGAGCTGCCAGTGTAGCTGGTAACCACCAAAGTTGTGCTTCCAGGGAGACGATGCTTGTAAGTAAAGTTATAATTCTCTAATATAGAATCATTAGGGATTGGAAGGGACCCCAGAAGATCATCCAGTCCAATCCCCCTGCCACAGCAGGATCTCTTCACTGGAGAAGTTATGGAATCAGAATCACTCAGGGTTGGAAGGGACCACCTGATCATCCAGTTCCAACTCCCACACCAAGCTGGGACACCCCACCCTAGACCAGGCTGGCCAGAGCCCCATCCAGCCTGGCCTTAAACACCTCCAGGGATGGGGCCCTGAATATCAATTCAGTCAGTTCCTTGGACCAACACTAGCCATTAGTAAAACTCCATTTGGAAGTACAGTTGTGAGTATCAAAAGGAAGAAAAAATAATCCCTTCCCATCATAGCTATGCCTGTAAAAACTCTGAGTATACACCAGACTCAGAAGAGCATGTGTGTTTGAAGGGGAAAATGAAGGCTTTGAAGTGAGGAGCATCCAGTGAAGATGAATGGGCCCAGGTCACAACTCTACATGTTTTAGTATTTTGGTCTACCTGACTTGCAGAACAAACAAGGCAGCCAAGTGCTGATTACAGGAGAAAGGTTATCCTCCTGACCAGTAAGGACCAAATGGTTTGTTTTTGAGAAACAAAATCAAATTCTATGAAACTTACAAGCCTGGGAACCTGCTGCTGATTTCCTGCCCTTGGGAATTTCTTTCTCTAGCTGGATAAGCTTAAAATAGTGAAGCTGTACTGTTTAGGAAGCTTTTCACAGCACTGTCTTCCTAAAGTGAAGCAGAAAAGAGTCATTAAATGTACCACAGAGAACATGAGTTATCAGAGAGGATTTCTTGCTTAATCTAACAGGTCTTCAAACTAACTTAATGTAATTATTGCACCAGTTTTTACCTGCAGGTTGGTTAGGGGTCAGCTACAGGTGGGATACTGCATCCAACTAAGTGCCCACCTTTCTGAAACCACTGCAAACAAATATAATAATCCTATCACTCTGCTTAATTGGTGATTAGACTGGCATTTTGGAGAACAGAATTCTTCCTTATATCAGTTGAGTGCTTTAGCTCTTGATGTACTGAGTCGGATGGGATGGGATGGGATGGGATGGGATGGGATGGGATGGGATGGGATGGGATGGGATGAGATAGCCTTGTCTCTTGTACAGAAACACTGACATCTGTATCCCTAGTTGTATAGACACTAACAGCAAGGATTAGGGCTTATCTGTGCCTCTAGCTGAACGTGGCACTGCAGGATAAAGTTCTCCTCATCTGTCTATGACCCAGTTAATGTTTAATTACTTTATGCAAAGTGAAGCAGGTGAGTGGGCTTCTTTTCAGAACAGCATGTAGGTAGCACTTCTCCAGTGAGAATGAGAACCTGGTTCACATCTTTTATGTCCAACAAAGTGTCCTGCACCCAAATCAGCACCCTATTGAGCTGTTGCAGAACATCCCATGATTTCTGACAAAGAGCTGAGCAGCTTTGGTTCCTCCTTCAAAGAGAAGGTGCCCAGCTGAGAACAGCAGTGAGCTGTAGGGGCCTTTTACTGCACAACTAACCTTGGCTGAGTCTTGGTCATGCTAAGTTGTGTGCAACTGCACTTCCCTGGACTGCAGCCTCATTTTGCCTGCATGTATGTGAGTAACTCTGAAAGTGTGTCGTGATTTAGATTGCTGTTTGGCGTGTGATCAGGGCTGTGTTTCAACAACAAAACTTGCTCCAAGAAAGCTCTTGAGAGCAAGAGATCATAGCTGAAAGGGCTGGGGGTTTTTTTTGAAAGGGCTTGTTTTTCTGAATGCAGCATTCGTTCTTCAGCTGTTAAAATGATTTCAACTAAACCATTGTGCTTTAGTTATCGGTTCTGTTACAAGAATTCTTGTATAAGCAGTCTTCCCAAAACGGACGCCTCTCAATGAATAGAAAAATTAAGTGCAATGAATGTGTGCTCAGAGAACCAGCCCCCAAAACAAGCACCAATTCTGTCTTATTTTGAGGGGTTGAAGGTAAGTCAGTGTGTGGCCACTTGACACATCACACTTCAGTAAGAAATGTTGTCAAAGTGGTCTCCTCGCTCGCCTGCTTTTCTGGAAGGAGCAATTCTTGATACTTAATGTTCTGAGTCACCACAGCAAATTGTTACCAGGAAGTTACAAAAGCCTTTTTAAAAGCAAACTAAGTTTAGCTCAGTTATTTACCAGCCCTTTCCCAGAGAAAAGCACCAGCACAGGCAATAATTGAAATTGATGTAATATTTGATTAGACTGATTGGTTGTTCTTAGAGCTGAAGATACGAACACACATTAGGTGACTTCACTGGTCATTTGGACTGCCTGTATTATCACATAAAGAGAAATTCTAATCAAACTTCATCAAGTCATGATTTCAAGCACATTAGCTCTGTTGTTTTAGGACCAACAACACACGTTTGTTACAAACATTTTAAAAACCCTTTAATAAATTCTTTATATCTTAATTCTCTTCAACTTAATCAGGCTAAGAGAGACTCTCATATGTCCAACGTCATAAAACAATAATCATAAGCCACAAAGATGGTGAAGGGAGTGGAACATCTCCCTGATGAGGAAAGGCTGAGGGAGCTGGGTCTCCTGAGCTTGGAAAAACGGAGACTGAGGAATGACCTAATTCATGTTGATAAACATGTGAGGGGTGAGTGTCAGGAGGACGTAGCCAGGCTCTTCTCAGTGTTGTCTGATGATAGGACAAGTGGCAGTGGGTGTCAGCTGGAACACAGGAGGTTCCATAGAAATATGAGAAGGAACTTCTTCACAGTGAGGATGACAATACGCTGGAAGGGGCTGCCCAGGTGGGTTGTGGAGTCTCCTTCTCTGGTGACATATAAAACCCACCTGGACGTGTTCCTGTGTGACCTGATCTAGATGATCCTGCTGTGGCAGGGGGATTGGACTAGATGATCTTTCGAGGTCGTTTCCAATCCCTAATGTTCTGTAATCCTGGGGTTCTCCTATGTGACTCTGCAGAATGGTTAAAACTTATTACATGTACAACAATCAACCTCAATCTCTATTAAACAAAAATCCAATTTCTGTATTGTATTTGCCAGCAAATAAGAAAAAAACCCCAAACCTAACAAGACTAAGGAATCGTGCAAGATGTAATAGGTTTCACTGTAATTGATCATTGTAATGGTACACAAACATAACAAAATTAAAAGCCTATTAGTGACTATTGTTCCAAAAATGCACTTTGACTCTCATTAATTTACTGCCATGATTTTAGTGGAAGCACATTTAAAGTGCAGCTGTAAATACTTTTAATCTTTGACTTTTTTTTTATAGGAGCCTTTGAATGTTATTGATCCCAGTTTGATGGATCTAAATGGTTCAAGTGAAGATGCACTAGAATGGGATGAAACTGATATAAGTAATAAGCTGATCAGTATTCATGAAGACTTAAGTGATCCTGATGAGGAGCTCGGGAAGGGTGATCTAAGCCAGAAACCGGCTTCAGGAGAATGTGGTGATCACGATGTGAACGAAGCTGAAAGTATCAGTGATGGTGGAAGTCCACTTTATTGCCCCAGCATCACTTCACCTACAAATCCTCAAGTCTATCAGGTCTATAGTCTTCATAACATTGAATTATCAGAAAAAAAACACATGCCTTTCTTGAAGAAGACCTCCAAACTGCCCAGTGTAACACAGTGCAACATTTTGAACAAAAGTCTTAGTAAAGACTCATCCTTTTCATCTACCAAATCCCTGCCAGACCTCATAGGGGGGACCACGCTGGCAAAGCCAAGTATGTATCAGAGTGGAAACATCAGCCGCCATTCTGAGAGCGAGAGTGGGATAGTGAGTGAATGTGACACCGAAACCACAAATAACTCCGAAATATTTTTGCTAAATGATATTGAGAGCACTCAGAGTAATCCTGAACTAGGGCATGCAGAGACTCAGGTAGGTGATATAATTGATGTCATAAAACAAAAACTAAAGCAGGACGAAGACGACCATGCTAGTCGCTCACGTCGTGGAAGTGAAAACCATGAGGATTTGGACAGCAGTACCACGTGTAACCCTGTTGGTCCAGAAGAACCGCAAGGAAAACATGATGTGTTTACCTTCTATGACTACTCATATCTTCAAGGCTCCAAGTTCAAGTTACCAGTGATAATGCAACAATCGCAAATCGAAAAGACACCAACTGAAGGCAGTTTGTTCCATGGCTTTTGCTTTGATAAAATACCTGGTAAATCTGAACATAAGCCTGGAGAGTCACAACCAGATGAGATTGTTCATGACCATACTATGGCAAGTGTCCGTGGAGAATCAGATCCTAATTCCTGTAAATCTGCAGAAACTGTAAGAAAATTAACTGCTACAGAGAATGCAAGACCAGTTTCAACTTTATCTCGTAGTTCTTCATTAGAATCTCTGTCTGTAGTAGGTGATTTGTTCAGCTCAGGTATTTTTAAAAGTGGGGATGGTCTTCAGCGAAGCACCTCGTTGGAGAGCTGGCTGACTTCCTACAAAAGCAATGAAGATCTTTTCAGTCACCATGGCTCAGGAGACATAAGTGCAAGCAGTGATTCTGTTGGAGAGCTCAGCAAAAGGACATTAGATCTTTTGAACCGCTTAGAGAATATCCAGAGTCCTTCAGACCAAAAGATAAAGCGCAGCATCTCTGATATCACACTCCAAAGTAGCTCTCAGAAAATGTCTTTTACCGGACAGATTTCTCTAGATGTTGCATCCTCAATCAATGAAGACTCAGCAGCTTCTCTCACGGAACTCAGCAGTAGCGAGGATCTTTCTCTCTGCTCTGAAGACATTGTGCTGCACAGAAATAAGATACCAGATTCAAATGCATCATTTAGAAAACATCTTAATAGATCAGTAGCCGACGAGAGCGATGTCAATGTCAGCATGATTGTTAATGTCTCCTGCACTTCTGCTTGTACTGATGATGAGGATGATAGTGATTTGCTTTCAAGTTCCACCCTTACCTTAACTGAGGAAGAGCTAGGTATCAAAGATGAAGATGATGACTCCAGTATAGCAACTGATGAGGATATTTATGAAGAATGCAATTTAATTTCAGGTCTTGATTATATAAAGAATGAACTCCAAACGTGGATTAGACCAAAATTTTCTCTGACAAGGGAGAAGAGAAAAAGTAACCTGTGTGATGAAATCCAGCGCAGTAAAGAAGTTAGCAATGAGACGTCGAAAGCCACAGATACACTGAACATTGAAACACTGCTGAATGGTTCAGTACAGAAAATGTCAGAAAGTAATGGCAACAGTAAGAATGTACTGCGTGACCATGGCAAAGGGACGAAGAGTCATGTGGTGAGGGATCTTTCTCAGGTTGTGAAGGACCAGCTTGTGGATGACATGGAGAATGGTAATGTTGAAAGCGCTCTCGGCAGTCAAAAGGAATGTCTTGTTAGAACATCAGCAGTGCCCCAAACTCTTGCCTCACTTGATGTCAGAGAAGTTGAAAATGAATGTGGTATCTGTGAAGCACTTACAGACAGTTCAGATGATTCACATATGGATAGTAAGGAGACTGTTCTGTCGTCAGCCGGATCCAGAAGCCCTCCAAAAGAATGTCAAAGTAATATTCAGCCTGATTGTCACTGTGTCGCTTCCTCTCCCGCTAAAAAGCCTTGTCTTGAGTCTTCCTCCGAAATAAATTGTGTAGACACGCAGAACACAGCTTCGCACACATCCCCACCTAACTGTCAACAGCATAGAATGAGCGTTACTGAAACACCTGGTGATTGCTGCTCAGCCTTGAAATCCAGTGCCACTGAATGCGACTCCTCGGCCAATAGTCTTGATTCAGGCTGTAACTGTGAATCTGCTGCTTTTGAGAAAAAAACCGTGGAAGATGGCTCAGTACACAACTTTGTGAAGGAGATAATAGACATGGCATCGACCGCCTTGAAAAGTAAGTCACAACCTGAATGTGAGTCATCTGCTCCAGCTTCATTAGCACAGATCAAGGAAAAAGTGTTAGAACACTCTCACAGACCCATTCAGCTAAGAAAAGGGGACTTCTATTCTTATCTTTCCCTTTCTTCCCATGATAGTGACTGTGGAGAGCTAATCAAATACATAGAGGAAAAGAGCAGCACTCCAGTGCCACTGGACTTCACCGATGAGAGAGAAAATATTGAATGCTTTTTTGCAGCTTGTCCTGAGGAAGACCGCGTTGAGCAGCATCAGTCTATTTCTGATGGTACTTCTGCAGCACAAGTGGAGCAGCAGCAGCCAGTTTCCAACACTAGTTCTGAAATATCTCCAGAGACAGTAGGTGAAGCAACTCTAGAGTCACTAGAAGAAGCTAAGACTCCATCTGAAGGTAGGGATTTATCTTCCCCTTGTGATGCTGACAATGATGTAAACATCCCCAATCCTAAGAAACAAAGGGCATCTAAGTATTTGAAAAAGGTTGATGATGATTTGCTGATTTCAGATGGGCAAACTGAAGGTCTAGAAAAGAATTCTCCAGAGCTTAGCACTAAAAAGAGCAGTACAGGGCGATCACCTGGAAGTGAAGAGCCCAAGGGATGTGCTGCTGCTTCTGAAGAGGCTTCAGTTAAAGAGTTGCAGTTACAGCCTGGCCATTCAGAGAAAAAGGATGTTTTGCACCAGAGCAGTAAAACTCTCACCTGCGAAGAAAATCTACTGAATCTTCATAAGGAAAGACATATAAATATGCACAGATAGAATGTAACCCTCTCCAGGCACGTATGTTGTCCTAAGAACAGGTATGTACTGTACAAGTTGCACATTCTTTTATTTTGCTTTTTTTTTTCCTTTTTACATTTTTTGCCTTTTTTGTTTTTGTTTTTCTTACATTTTTGTACAATGAAAGGAGATGAACCACCATCCAGGGCTTCTGTTTTCCAGCAGTGTTCTTTTATTTGTTTTGATTATACTATACATTTACACTGGTCAACAAATGCAGTGAATACTAACAGCTTCTTGCCCTTTGGCTTTGCACTGTCTGGAGCCTCCTCCCGTCTGGAACACATCTGCTGTCTTGCAGAGCTTGGGACCTCTTCAAAAGTAATAGTTCTATATCAGCCTCTTCTTCCCTCCTCTACTGAGCTTGGAACCAGAGACCACCTCTACTCATTGATCTCCTCCTCCACTGTCAGCTGCTCTTGTGAGGTCTGCAGAAGCACTCGATGAAGCTGAGCTTTTGGTTTTGCAAGAATTTTGCATAACTGGTGATTTGGAGTTC
The DNA here is from genome assembly GCA_013400115.1 of Rhinopomastus cyanomelas. Taxonomy (NCBI): domain Eukaryota; kingdom Metazoa; phylum Chordata; class Aves; order Bucerotiformes; family Rhinopomastidae; genus Rhinopomastus; species Rhinopomastus cyanomelas. The sequence continues at coordinate 908,485 of VXBP01008912.1, read as the reverse complement.
TACAATATTTCCAGAGAAGCCATGAAGGGTGGCTAAGCAAACTGGAGAATAAGGAGACAGATAAGAAGTCTCTTGGTGTCAGTTTACCATGGTTTAAGTTCAGTAGGACATTATTAAGAACACAATTATCACAATACAGTGGCAGGCCAAAAGCTGAGGTTACTGGAATAGAAAACTTTTGCAACATCATTGAAGACTACACTTTGAGGGTAAAGTATGATAAGGACCAGCATACCAAAGCAGATGGAAACAGATAGTCACACAGCAGCACTGGAAGCTTTGGTTCTCTTTTCTAATAAGCATTTTGAACCATAAGTAAGACGTTAGAAACAGAGATGGAAAAGTGACTCTGATCTCTTCCAGAGTTTGAAAGTTGTTCAGATCTGGAGTTTCTGGTCTGACAGAAATGTTTAACAATATCTGCACATTTAACAACAAAAGACCTCCAATGCAACTTCTGAATCAGATCCTAGTATAGCACTGCTGCTTTGACTCTCACTAGTTGTTCGGTAGCCCAAGAGCCAGCACAGCTGCGAGGAATGCCATAGTCTTTGGAAACACTCCTCCAGTAGACCAGAGCAACTCCAAAGGCCTTTCCAGTTCCAAATGCCGCTGTTTGCCAGAAGCAGTAGCAGGGGTATGTTCTGTAACACACAAGGCTAAGTATGGCACCAGGTTTCCCCAGGAAGCCTTGGAATCTCTGTCCTTGGAGATTTTAAAGATTCAAGTTGACGTGGTCCTGAGTAACGTGATCTCTACCTTTCAGTAGTCTTCTTTTGTGCAGCAGGTTGGACCAGATGATGTTCAAGTTTCCTTCTGACCTAAGTTATGCTATGAGTCCGTGATGTTGCTAGGAGAAAAGGCTGTTGTTACTCATCACTACTCATGCAAACCATCAGTACTCTCCTATTTCAAACTATTTAGCCGTAGCGGAGGATCAGGGCCTATTGATACAGAGTCGACTGCTTTGCTGCTATTAGATATCTGACTTCTGCGTTTCCTGATTTTGCTGTATTGTGCTCCTGGGCTTTGGGCTTTTCTTTGGCACATCCTGGCAGTTACCCAGCATTCGCACATCCACAAATGTATAAATACATCTAGCAGAGTCTTTAGGTTGTGACAGCAAGAGTCTACAGCTTGCCACGATCTCTTTCGACACATATCTATCTGAATAGCGCGTTCTCTTGGAACCATCGTAGCAAAGAGGGTATTTCTGGAATGGCTGTGAACTAGGCTGTCATGGCCTGCTGAGCGACAATTAGGTTAATGCTTGGACACATCCAAACAACTGGAGAAGCAATGGAAATCACCTGGGAATGCCAACACTCACAGATGATACTCTCTCATCTAGAGTTCAGTCAAAAGGATTATGTGTATGTGGAAGCCTCCATTTGGAATTTGAGATGATGACAAAAGTCTGAGGTTGATAAGTGATAATTATGTAAACACAGGCTTTTCCTGAATTGCTGTTTTATTAGTTTTCCTATGTTGTTCATTCAACTTTAAAACATTAATCTGAGGAAGAATACTTACTCTACAGAGTGTGATTTCATTCCTGTTCTCTTTGTTTCCCTGATTGAGGTAATAATGTGTCTTTTCAATTCATTAGTGCTTTTTCTCTGAGGATCTCAAAATACTGTGTAAACTTTCCCTCACAATTCAGAACTTTGAAGTTACTTCCATGGTAGCCAGCTGTGTTTTTCATAAGGCTGGGATGTGACAATATGCAGTTGGTATAAGAACTAAGATGGAAATATTAATCAGTCAACTATTAGTAGATGCCCCACAATGCAATGGGATGTAATGGAGGGTCTGCGTGCCACAATTTAAGGGGTTATGTTATAGTTGTAGGTTTTGTTCAAATACTTTGTTCAAACATTTTTAAGGGAACAAAGCCCTTCATGCTTCTGTTCTATAGTTCTTACTCTTCAGAAGGTGTTGAGGTTCTCAAGTGACACGTACAGCGCTGACTCCATGGAAATGTCCTTTTCCCAGCAGTGAAGCCCTAAGCTACGTAGAGTTTCTCTCTGTCACATCAAAACGTGAAAATACGAGCTGCTAGGTTTGGTTCCACTAAAGTCTGAGCTCCCTTCCCCCATTCACAAGCTTGGTGCTTTAACTTCATCTCTCATGCTATGAGGAATGAATTACAGAAGCAATCTATCCTAATTTGTTAACTTATTCAAATAACAGTTATTATACTTAACTATGCTAAAGATTATCTTTTTGGTGGCAGATTGTTTATTTTTTGATGAGGCTAATTACTGATTTTCCAAAGGTAATTTACATTTATTACTAATACATCTTTTAAAATGTGACAGATAAATGTTGTTCCCATAAGTGTATTATGAAAAAAGTTACTATTTAAAAACACATTATTTAATTTGAAAGATAAATGGCAAACACCATTATTTTTCTTGTAGCACCTGTGCTGTGAGCTCATTTAAATGTGTAATTCCATGTGTAGCTGCAATACTTAGAGAAAAATAACCTATAGTGTACGTGTACCTTAAAAGCCTACTGAGAACCCAAAGCTGGAAAAGGCTTCGTCTCAGGCTTTCATCCTGCACTGCTTCAGGGTTACCTTGGCGGTGTGGAAGAACAAAAGCAAGGGTTAAGAAAGTCATTTGATCAAGAGTCAGGAGGATGGAGCCAGGCTCTTCGCAGTGTCATCTGCTGAGAGGACAAGGGCTGGTGGGGGTCAGCTAGAACATAGGAGGTTCCATATAAATATCAGAAGGAACTTCTTCCCAGTGAGGGTGACAGAGCACTGGAAGGGGCTGCCCAGGGAGGTTGTGGAGTCTCCTTCTCTGGAGGCGTTTAAAACCTGCCTGGATGTGTTCCTGTGTGACTTGGTCTAGGAGATCCTGCTGTGGTGGGGGGATTGGACTGGATGATCTTTCAAGGTCCCTTCCCATCCCTCATGTTCTGTGATGCTGTGAAGTGTTGCCATCCTGTTATTTAGCAGTTTGCTCAAAAAACCCAAAACACCATTATGGAAAAACAACAACAATTCTAGAAGCAGACTTAAACATGTCTCCGCACTCTGACCAGTCTCTGGTACGAGCCAACGTGGAGCTCTTCAACAGAGGTGCTCCTAAAACTCTGGTGATTATATTTCTCAAGCAGGAAACAGCCTGAAAGAACTTTCTGTCTGTGAGGTCATGCAATCTGCTGTCACTGTGACCCATGACTCACCGATGGGATCAGAAATTTCAGTCACACGTTTCATATGCATTGAGATCAATACCTTAAGGATGTGTTGTGTCCAAAGTCTTCTCTAGAGGAGAGGTCAGAATTCTGCATCTAATCTCTTTGTTCTGACAAGCCCAAACACTGCTTCCTTTTGTCATTTAAACTCAAGTTTTAACTTAATTTAGGGAAAACAATATTTTACTTGGGCTTAGGAAAACCCAGTTGGGTTTGTCTGACAGCACTGCAAAGTTAACCCGAGTGTTCTGCCACGAGAAACCCAGGACTGTCCTCGGAAGGCCTGACTGTTATCTCCTGCTCAGCAATAGGTCACTTTTATATAAATTATTCCTTACCTCAGTTTCTTTAGCAACAAAATAATGATACGTGACGCAGGGTTTATTCGCTGAAAAGTGTTTTGAGATCCACAGATAAAAGATTTACATAAATGCAAAGAACTGTGACTTCATTGTTCATTTCAGGACAAAAACAATACACAGGTTTACACAGCATCTAATAGGTAGTGATTTCCTTTTGGAGACCGAAGTGCGACAGCAATCGGAACCTTTGCTCGCCTTTTTTTCTAGCGGTTTTTGTGGGGACGTAGAGACGATAACGTTTCTCTACGAAGTCTGAAACAGTCTGACTTTTTAGCTCCTACTGTAGCTGACTTAAAAAAAATGAAACAAACTGATAATCCTGTGTTGTCTGGGAATTGCAGAATTTTGTAAAAGCTTGACACCATCCATCAGTGAAAACTTTCGTACTGTAGATGCGGTTTCACGCACAGGTATGTGAAACTGATGCCAGAGCGGTAGAAACCCTTTGATACAACCGTCCCCTGCATTTGGATCGGTTCCTTATTCACCTCTGAACAAGCTGTTGAGCTTTTCACTCTTGTCATGTAAGTATATTTCTTCTGTAAATGGGTGGTGGCACTTCACAGCAAACAAGATCAAAGGAGCAGGTGACTGTGTAGATCCAGATAGCCCTGCTTAATTTGGAAGGCGCATAATGCGTGGCTGGAGTACCTCCTAGGAAATGCCCATGAGATGTATTTGCACTAATCCTTGAGCTCTGTTCTGACAGTTATTTCTTCATAAATCCTCATCCTCTAGTTCTTTGATGAGAAGCCTAACCCTAAACTCTGAGCTAGATAACTCTATAGTATGAAAGTTTGTCATTGCTGGTACTAGAGGTGTCTACACGGCTATTTACAATTTGGAACTAGAGCGGTGGCGCCGACAGTTGTATTCATGGACCAACTCTGTGACAATCCTTTCCTCCTCTCCAATGATGTCTCATTGTGTATGTTTACATAAATATTAAACTAAGTGATGGGTAGATCATTTTGTTGCTTGGCTTTTGAAAATCCCTGTGTTTTCATTGATCGGTGCACTCGGCCTTGAGCGCGCCGAAGGTAAGTTCGCAGGTAAGGATAAGGACAGCATCCAGGGAAAAGGTCAGATTTGATGACTTCCCATGTTTCTTTAGAAACAAGGTCTTTACAAAAATCAATGAGTTTTCTACATCAATACAATTTTTTTACACTAACTTGTACCTCAGGCTGTTAAAAGTCATTGTTTGCCTCCTGTATGCTTCTGCATTAAAGGCTTTGGCATGTGACCATTTAATGACCATCTCTGGTTGTTCTGGAAAAGCTATGTTTTGCAAATAAAACTTCATTTTCTGTAACCTACTATTACTTTTTTTGTTTCCTTTTAGAAACTTGGCTGCAATTCAGGTGCAGGTTCATCCTGTAAACCCCGGGATGACCTCCAATTCCATTGTATCACTGCCTCTCATTACACTGACTCCCAAGATAAATCCTCTTTCCAAATGTGATTTGTCCGTGCTGGCTCTGCGATCAGGCTGCATATGCTAGTCCTGTTCCAGTGATCATTTGGTGTTGTAGCACAGCCATTTGCTTTCATAAGGACTCCTCTCCCAAGCTACCTCTAATGACCTCCCCTTCCTAAACTGAATGCTCCTCTACTACTTGTCACTGGTTCTGTTGTTTTGAGGTTCCACAGAATTCACGATCAGTCTGGCTCATCGTTTCAGAGCTGTACCTCTTCTATTTTGTGTATCAATATTTCTGTGTATAACACGTAGGTTCATTGCAAGGGTTTTCTTTCCAGATGGCAGTTTTGTTGGACTGCAGCAAAAGGAAGTCTTTAGCCCTCCTGATCCAATAAATCTAAAATTAAGAGATTAAAACTGATGGCATTTTATTTATTTCCTTTTCAATTTCAATCTATGCAACACTTCAAGGAACAGCTACGTGGTGTTGTATATTAGGAACTGTTGACATTCTACTGAATTAAGTACAACATTTGGGGGTTTTATGCTTCTTGAGGTGGTAATGAGAAAAAAAACCATTTTAAAAAAATGTGTGCCTTGCTGTATTTCTTATAGCATTTATTGAAAAGCTGCTTTCACAGTAAAATTATGTTGGTTTGAAAGGAGGAAATAGCAAGGTTAAGATGTGTGAATAATTTCTGTATATATGTATAACCAAGTGCAAACGTTGATGTATAATGAGAGTATAAAATGCTTTCATGTTTGTGATGTCCAGTGATGTGGAAAATATAAGCCTTAAAGCCATTAGATTGCATGGTAATTAGAATTGGCATAATAAACACAGTTTATTGGGGAAAAAAACGAAGCAGAACTGGTGATCTGTTTTACCTGCGCCCCAAGACCAGATCGATTCTCCAAAGCACAGGGGAACGCGGGTTTGTTTGCAGATACTCCCTAGGGATCCGCCATTCCCTGGTTGGTGAAGGTTTGTATTGCCCTGCTCAAAGGTAAAACACTTTTTCCTTGAAGATTCTGCAGGTCTTTTGGGACAAACGAGGAGACACAAATACTGAGCAGACTAAACCAGTGCACTGCCAGCTGCAGTGGTGGCAAAGATCAGGCGTGTGTTTACAGCAGAGCTTTTGCTTTTCAGGGAGGGTGTCAGAGCACTGGGACAGGCTGCTCAGGGGGGCCGTGGAGTCTCCTTCTCTCGAGACATTTAAAACCCGCCTGAACGTGTTCCTGTGTGACTTGGTCCTGCTGTGGCAGGGGGTTGGACTAGATGATCCTTCGAGGTCCCTTCCAATCCCTAACGTTCTGTGATTCTGTGTGACAGTTTGTGGCTCATTCTTAAAATTTAATTCACTTACATAATTATACATCACATATCTATAGTTACATATGCTTAGTGTTGTCTGTTTCAGTGCCTTAGACTGGACATTTTAGATGTTTTATCTTCTGCTAAAGTGATCTTGGGTGGCCAAAACAAGGCAGACAAACTACCAAAACAAGCTACCTCTGCATTCATCTCCTAAAAACACTATTGGGAAGGGATGTCAGGAAACTCAAAGGCAAGGACTGCCCTCCCACACCACCTTTATATCATTAATTTTCCAAGCGTATAACTAGGTTTTCAAAATTCTTATTCCTTTATAAACTGTTCTGACAAGCTTAGTGTCTCAGAGGAGCTGTGCTGACCAGTTGATAAAATCACACAGCACTACAGGAACAGGTATTAAAAAAATTCCTTGTGTTTTCCATTTCATTGACAACTTCCTATTACTGCAAGAGGGAATTTATTTATCTCTCAATTCAAATTTTAACTCAGTAGCCTTGAGCAGGCTGTGACACGGGTAGGGCAGCAGGAACAACTCTTAGCTCAGGGAAAGCTGTAAATAAATTACTAAGAGAAGCTTTTGACTCCAGAATGTTTTCTGCTGTCACTTCTATCATGTGCTAGATCAATCTATGTCATGTATCACGTACTGGATTAATCTATAATCACCTAAAATGTGTAACTTTATAGCTAAAGACTACTTTAATACACTTTAGATGTTTTTTTGACATATACATCATGTAATTCAGAATGTAACTGCTAATTTTGGTGGTTACATTCATTTATCAGTTATTTCAAATACCATTTTTAAAGGGCAATTGCATGGGAGTTGGGTTTGGAAGGACCCCCTTTTTCCCCCCAGCACGGCTTACTTGTGTGTTTTCACACTTCCTTTGACTGTAGTTGCACTTTCACTACGGCCACAGGAGAGCTACTAAGTCGTGTTCTTTCCAGATCTGTCACCTCACCCAGCAGACTGTGCAGGACTCCATCCGTTACTGGTCCCATCCTATTAGACCACTTACCACAAATTCACTCTTCTCCCTGGGGAAGATAGTAGGGCTTGACAAATCAATAAACCACATATTCATCACACAGTATCTATGGCCCCAACTCGCATCTCTGTGGTTCCTTTCTGAGAATATTTTTATTTAACCAGGATCCCCAGGTCTGTATTGTTTGGTCTCATCGTTTTTATGACTGTGACTTAAGACCCATCGTGATCAACTCCTCCACGTTTTGCATGCTTGGAAGCTTTACCCCTCTTTGTTTTCTTCTCAGAATGCATTGTCTCTGTTGTCAGTAAAAATTGGTTACTAAAGGAAAAGAAACTTCTGATCTAAGCTCTAAGGGATTTGTTCGTGCGCTAGTGTAAGTCACATTGCTGTTGCCAGACTGTGCCTAGAACTTGCAAGAAGTTCTAGTGCTAACTCCTTGAAGAAAAATATTGCTATAGTGTAAAATTAATGTTGGTGCTCCGATAGAGGTTCCTCTAAGAGCAGCCCCATGCATAGATTCCTGTATAAATCCTGTTCCCTGCTGGCGAAATTCTCTTGTGGTGTGGAAGCAGGCTGCCAGCTTTCTGCAGCTTTCATCCCCACCTACAGTTCCACAGGCTGCTTCTTATTCCACACACTCCTTGGCTGCTGCTCGAACAACATCTGCAACGTGTGAGAAGGCCTCTTGACAGCAACAGCCCTGAACACGTGGATCTCCTGTTCCTGCCTGCTTCACATTCCTTCCACAGAGAGCCAGGACACTCCAGCTCCAGGCCAAGGGAGCGCACACTAATGCTGGTGGGACCACGACTGAAAAGGTGCTTCGTAACCACAGTGGTTTTGTGTACCTGCAGCCTTGAGAACTCTGTCCCCAGCCCGTCTTACCTAGAGGTTTGTCTTTTGCCCAAGGTAAGTCAAAGTGTTTTGATGGAACAGGGCACCTTTGTAAGAGCAAGAGAAGTTTAGGAGGCATCTCCACGTCCTTATGGTTGGCTGCACAGTCCACTCTCTACGTGGAAGTGCACAAAAGTACTCAGACACATGCAAAGGCACTTAAATTCTTCCTGTTTGCTTCACAATAAACTCAGAGTCGCTGTCAGATGACACCTTGACCTTCCTCCTTTGGTGACTGGTTCCAAGGATGACGTAGCCTCCCACAGCACGTCTTCTAGATTTTTAATTCACTCTCCTGTGTGAGGAAAATGATGTCTTTTGGCTAAAGTGCATCCGGTAAACGGGCTGCTGCTTGGTTTTTGGCTTGAAGGCATCAGGAGCAATGTTCTGTGGTTAGAGGTTCCTGTGCTGCAGTGCACAGAAAAGGGGTAATTGATGTTCAGGCCAGACCATCCTCACGCTTGGCTCCAGAGGATTAACGAGGATGTCACGTTCTGAGCTAAGTCAATCTCCTTCACTGACAAGTTCCTACAAACTTATTCCCAATAATAGCATCACTTTGAGAGGGAAGTTGGCCAACGAGTGACACCTGATCTATTGCCTTCAGTGCTCTGCCTCTAATTTTTCAGACTCCCTTTTGGGTTTGCTATAGCTTTTCTACCCACCTGAAGCACTTACATTTTTCATGTGAGCGCTCTGCTCAGTAAATAACACACTCACCCTTGATTTTAGAAATGTTCTTAAGGACTAGGACATAAATGAACTTGGCGTCACTTAGGTCTGTGCACTGGGTGAATTCTAAGTGCTCCTGGGCTTTAAAATGGAGTTTCTTGTATGACAAGGGGAGTGGAGCAGCTCCCTGATGAGGAGAGGCTGAGGGAGCTGGGTCTGTTCAGCTTGGAGAAGAGGAGACAGAGGGTGACCTCATTATGTCTATAAGTATGTGAAGGGTGGGTGTCAGGAGGACGGAGCCAGGCTCTGCTCAGTGTCATCTAGTGATAGAACAAGGGGCAATGGGTGTGAGCTGGAACAGAGGAGGTTCCACATAAATATGAGAAGGAACTTCTTCCCAGTGAGAGTGACAGAGCATTGGAACAGGCTGCCCTGGGGAGTTATGGAGTCTCCTTCTCTGGAGATATTTAAAATCCACTTGGACATGTTCCTGTGTGACTTGGTCTAGGTGGTCCTGCTGTGGTGAGGGGATTGGACTGGATGATCTTTCGAGGTCCCTTCCAATCCCTAATGTTCTTTTGATTCCTATGCAAGAGCAGCCAGTCTTACTTCATTTTAAAATACGGTTTCATTTTAAAGTATGACTTTATTTCTGGGGAAAGAAGTAGGGAAATAAGCCAAGTCAAAAGCAAAGTTAGAGTTGCCCATCAGTTACTGCAGTGTGCAAACATTACCAGCATGTTCTAGTCATTGTCAAAGTCGTTCTTCAGGATTACAGCAAGTACAGAATTTCCTGATGCCTGAAACAAAGTGATGGAGCTTGAGAGAAGTTAGACAAGCAAACATTTCTACCTCTGATTTACGCTGAGCTCCCGTCTCTGTGACATCCTGGGTTTGCAAATGGAAGTGAAAATAATTTGTAAAACACGTGCAATTTGGAGAAGATTTTTCTCTTTCTTGTAATTACTGCGAGGATGTTTGAAATGCAGCGGGGATCCAGTTGTGGCAATTTCCAGAGAAACATCATGCGGGTGACAGGGAAAGGGAAACATGTTTGACAAGATTTCAAGCACTGGTGGAAAAACACAAACCCTTCTTGGTGCACTTCATTTACAGGCTCTGGAAGAACTGCTGCCCCAAGTCCATCCCTTTGTCTCAGGGGTAGATGAACGCTACAGGAAGTGGCCTGGGCTCGGGCAAGGGCGTGTGGCGCTTTCTCCTGCAGCCTACTGTGCCTGCGCACCTGGACTTCTGCTCTGCAGCTCCTGAGCCTAAAGCCCAAGCCCAGAACTGCCTGTAGAAGACTTGGGGTTGGGTGTGTCTTCATGAGGAACCGGAGCAAATTTGGGCTCAGAAAGGTCCCCCTTTAGCAAGCTGGGACATTAAGCTGTAGCAAGCAGATATAAAGTAATGTGTGGTGACAGACAAAAAATTGTAAAAGGAAAAGAAAGCAAAAAGTGATCTTTTTGTAAATCCTAGTGGTCCCCTGCCAGTAGTTTCATGGAGAGTACTCATAGTCACCACAGGATTGTGATAGTTCTCTTAACTGATCAGTATTTATCAAGACATGGTCTTTTCATAGAGAATCGTTGAAACTCCAGGTTGGAAAGGACCTCAAGGACCATCTGGTCCAACCTTTTCTAGTCAAAGCCCCCTCTAGACAAGCTAGCCCAGCACCCTGTCCAGCCAAATCTTAGGTGTGTTCAGTGTTGGGGAATCTACCGCTTCCCCGAGGAGATTGTTCTCACTGGGAAAAATGTTTCCTCTTAATGATTTTTACTTGGTGCTTAAGTTTAACTGGTGTTGAAATTAATGACACACAGGAGTTCTCTTTAAATGTAACATTTAGCAGCAGAGAACACTGAGAACAAGCAAGAATGGGCTGCCCAGGAGGGTTGTGGAGTCTCCTTCTCTGGAGAACTTTAAAACCCATGTGGACAAGTTCTTGTGCAACTTGGTCTAGGTGATCCTGCTGTGGCAGGAGGATTGGACTGGATGATCTTTGGAGGTTCCTTCCAATCCCTAATGTTCTGTGATTCTGTGGTGACACACTGGTGTCAGCAGAGCTGTGCCTCACCCCAGGTTTTGCTTTACCTACCTCAAAGTAGGGATTTTCAAAGTGCTAAAAAGGTTACAGAAATGTTTTTTCACTGGTTACATCTGTGGCCTGAGTTCAAAAAGCTCTGTTGGGTCACTGTGCCAGCCCAGCAGATCAGCAGTGCTTTTGGATGTATTTTGTGGAGGCAAAGTCTTTTTGCAGACTTTAAAAAACATCTCATGCACATAGAGCTCTGTTTTGCACCAATAATGTGGCTGCTAAGGAAACCTTCCACTGTAGAGCCTTAAATGAGAACAGAAATGTTTCCCCAGCCTCTTGCTGTTCATTTTACATACTCCTCCATCTTTCATCCTCTGGGCTTCTGAGCTGAACAGTTCTCCACCCGTGTCTTTTCTTCTTGCACAACTGAAGGAAGGGTTTGCAGCTCCTGTTTGTAAGAGGCGATCTACAGGCAACGTTCTGACAGGTGGGCAAGTGGCAGCAGAGCAGTGGGGGGGCTTGGAGTGAAGAAGGTGGCTGGTAAATCTGCAAAGGTGCTGGTGGATGAGCTAGGCTGGAGAGAGGATTCAGATCTGCACATCTCATGCTGGGGGGGTGACTGAAAAAGAAGAGAGAAGCAGAGGAAGAGGCAGAGCCTCAGGGATGGGAATTAGCTCTGGTTAAGGTATTTGTAGAAGGATAGGAACTTAGAGTGCAGGGAAACAGATTTCTCTCTACTGCTGCCCTCACTGCAGGCTGTAACGTGACGCTGTTCGTGAGTACTGGCTTTGCTGACTGCTGCTCCCTACAGCAGGCACATCAGTCAGGTGCACCAGTGTCACTTCCTTAACGGCTGTTTGCGTTACACACAGGGTGTTGGAGAGGAAGTTTCCTCTTGGAGCAGGAGGGGTCTCTATCTTTGAGTTTTTTGGAGAGGGAGGGATGTTTGCTTAGTATTTATCGTCAACTGTGAGTGAAGTCAAGTTGTAATCCATGAGTAAATATTCCTGTGCTGCTCACCACTCTTATGGCCGTAGTAGGAGGACAAGACAAAGGTACTAAGTGTATCAGTGCATCAGTCATCAGCCATTTATCCCGAACAGCGAACTTTCCGGAGAGAAGAGAGAACCACAGAACATGAGGGATAGGAAGGGACCTCGAAAGGTCATCCAGTCCAATCCCCCTGCCACAGCAGGACCACCTAGATCAAGTCGTGCAGGTGGGTTTTAAACATCTCCAGAGAAGGAGACAACACAACCCCTCTGGGCAGCCTGTTCCAGTGCTCTGTCACTCTCACTGGGAAGAAGTTCCTTCTCACAGAATCAAAAATATGGATCACTTCATGAATTTGTGTGTCATCTTGTGCAGGGGCCATGTTCCAGTGCTATGGAGAGAAGAGAGGAGGAGAGAAGAGAGGAGAGAGGAGGTAAAGGGAGAGGGAGGAAGAGGGAGGGGGAGAAGGAAAGACAAATTATGTCTACGGTAGGTCTCTATAACTATTTGGTGGCGTTCTGAACGCAACAGGCGTTGATAGTATTCAAAATAACGAATGGTTCAGTTAAGAGAGATCTGTCTTTCTTCTTCTCCCAGCCACAGAAATGGATGGGTAGTGAATTGAGATATGATGGAAGGAGATACCATAGTCCTTTGCACAATATATAATTAATCTGTGGAATTTCATTTCAACAAGAAATTACTGAGTCAAATAGCTTAGTGGGATTGTAAAGGAATCTAAATATAGAACAGACAGCTGGGCTAAGATAGCAGGTTAGTTCAAACTAATGACAGTGGAGAGCAAACTTCTTTCTCCATGATGAAAGCTGTTGTCCGCTGAAAGAGCAGGGGAAATTTCCCAAACTGAGGCAAAAATGTTCGAAGTAAGGGACAGAATTTCCACCATTCTCTGAGGCCATCAAAAACGGGCCACTGACAGACACAGGCGCTTACGAAAAGCATCATAGACTGGTAGGTCTTGGAAGGGACCTCTGGAGATAATCTAGTCCAATCCCCCTGGTAGCGCAGGATCCCCTAAATGGGATTGCACAGGAACACGTCCAGGTGAGTTTTGAACATCCCCAAGGGAGAATCCACAACCTGCCTGGGCAGCCTGTGCCAGTGCTGTCACTCCCACCATGAAAAAGTTCTTCCTTATGTCAAAACTCCTATGTTCCAGTTTGTGCCCACTGAGTGCCCCTTACTGTTGTAAATATCTCCATCCCTGGAAGTGTTCAAGGCTGGGTTGGATGGGGCTCTGGGCAACCTGGTCTGGTGAGAGGCGTCGCTGCCCATGGCAGGGGACTGGGACTGGGTGACCTCTGCGGTCCCTTCCAACCTAAGCTGTTCACTGATTCTGTAATGGGTGTAAACTGGGACACAGGAGATTCCTTATCAATATGAGAAGGAACTTCTTCACAGTGAGGGTGACAGAGCACTGGAACAGGCTGCCCAGGGGGGTTGTGGAGTTTCCTTCTCTAGGGAGGTTTAAACCCCACCTGGGTGTGTTCCTGTGTGACTTGGTCTAGGTGATTCTGGTGTGGCAGGGGGATTGGACTGGATGATCTTTGAGGTCCCTTCCAATCCCTAGTGTTCTGTGATCCTGCGGTTCAAACACAAACGCCCGTGTTCTAAAGCAATTCCACCCGTTCAGGAGTAGATTTGTCACTGTTCTAAGCTGCTGCAATCTGTGGTTGTTGCTGCCAACATGAGGATCTGCCCAACTTCACTTCTTAACCCAAGCAGCTAAGTGCACAGTGTCCTAGCACAGGACATGTTGCCCTTTAAGACTGGCTGGCCATGCGGCTTGCTCATTGCATGTTGTGTCCTGGCATGTGAGCACCAGAAAGAGGAAGCACTGACAGGAAAAGACCTTTAAGTGGATCACTCAGATAAGTCCCCCAGATTAGCTGATGGAACAGTGCCTGGACTTGAATTCCGGGCGCTTTGTGAGACCTGAGGTTTTAATATTTTTCTTAAGACTGAAAAACGGAGAAGCAGCGCACCGCAAATTCGGGTTAGAATTTATAAATGAAGAGCTCTTACGGAAGGCAGCGCTGGAAGGTTTTGTTTTCATGAGCGTAACAACGAAAGCCTGGATGTATTTATGTATTTAATACTCTGTGTATTTCTAGTGCTGGAGATGAACTCTGGGCAGCTGTTCAGTGACTCCAAAACCTGTGCACTCACATTTCCCATCCCAACCAGCACTGTCGTCTTTACTCTCATCGCAGCCAGACAAGCCCATGCTTTAGCAGAACAGAACGCTCTTATCCCCCTCCCTTTTTAAAGGCAACAAAAGCTGGGCATAAACACACTGGAGAAAGGGTAGAGCAAAGGGTGTCTCAGGAAAGGGACAAGTAGGAGGGCTCCAGACCCATGGCAGAAGAGCAAAGGGTGTCTCAGGAAAGGGACAAGTAGGAGGGCTCCAGACCCGTGGCAGAAGAGCAAAGGGTGTCTCAGGAAAGGGACAAGTAGGAGGGCTCCAGAGCCGTGGCAGAAGAATGCCTTCACACGCTCTGGAGCAAGCTTGAATTCTCTGATAATCAAGTCCAATAAGGCCAGTATCCAAGTTCTGAGGTTGCCCAGAGGAAAAGGTTTGTCAGACTGTAATCTTTGTGGAAAAGTTGTTCCTTGACCTTTTTGCCACTGTACGTCTGCGGCAGCACAGGGAGGTCAGAAGTGCACTGGTTGTTAGCACCAAGATGAAGCTTAACCAGACACCGAGAGCAGTGATTGTCAAACGGCTCCATTTGCAAGACAAGAAGTGTATCCTGAGCAGAGCAAGGGAGATGAAAGAGATGATTTTCTGAGGGTCACATTTGTTCTTCTTCTCTGACCTCTCTCTCAAGATGGCAAAAGAAGTGCCAAGAGCTTTCTATAGGAAAGAGGTGCTGCAAAGGAATCGGTGCTTTCCTCATCGCTTCTCCCCAGCCTTCCAGCCACCATTCAGCTCTTCTCTGCTTTTCTTTCCCTCTTTTTCACAGGAGCCTAGTGAAGGTTTAATAATTGAATGGAGAATTGAAAGGACAGTTTCAGATGCCTGTAGCTTTACACTCACAAACTCTCCTCAGATCCTGGAAGTGAGCTGGGGCTATGGGTTGCTGTCATTACTATGGCAGCATCTCCTGGGAGTCCCAGCCGTGGTTCTGTGAGGTACCAGGAGTACCTCACAAAAAAAAACCCAAAACCAAGCTGGTTTTGGTTTGCATTTCCAGCCTTTCTCTCTTTTTTAGCTTGAAATGAACCTCTCTGATTTACTTTCTGGTTCCCATGAACTCGACTCCATTTACAGTGCTGGAGCTTTTCAGGGAACAGGGAAGCGGCAAAGCCGTCCTCGCTCCATCCCTCAGCTGCTGCAGTACAAGTACAGGACCCTGCATGGACAGAAACCCTAAGCAGGGCTCAGAAGATGCTGCAGAGACACCGCAGCAACTTGTACAAGTGTCTGAGCTGATTTTAAACTACTCTGGTTCTCATTAGAAGCAGTAAAAACACATATAGAAGCTCTAACATGTAGAGGTTTTGCTATGAGAAATAACATTCCAGCCTGTCACTGGAGCCTTCAGGTGATCGTGTGTTGATGGGATGAATTATTTGTCACTCAAAATTATGTCCCTTTTTTTTCTAAGCATTGAGTATGAAACTCATCTCTTCTCAGCTCTCTGATAAAAGATCAGGATGTGGATAAATGGAAGGGTTATTAGAAGGCACAGTGTGAAGTAGTTACTGATCTTTGTACTCCTCTAGTGTGACCTAAAAATCAAGTTTGACCTAATTTTTCAAGATCAAGAGGAGAAAAAGAGAAATCCTAGGCAGAAGTAACTTGGAAATACGTTTCAGAGCAACTGACTCGAAATATAGGACTAGGGGGAACAGAGCAAAGCTGGAGATGGGTAGATTTAGAGTGGATGTGAGGAGGAAGTTCTTCACTGTGAGAGTGGTGAGAGCCTGCAATGGGTTGCCCAGGGTGGTGGTTGGGGCCCCCGTCCTTGGAGGTGTTTAAGGCCAGGCTGGAGGAGGCTCTGGCCAGCCTGATCTAGGGTGGGGTGTCCCTGGCTGTTCTGGGGGAGTTGGAACTGGATGATCCTGTGGTCCCTTCTAACCCTGACTGACTGTATGACTTGATCTAGGTGATCCTGCTGTGGCAGGGGGATTGGACTGGATGATCTTTTGAGGTCACTTCCAATCCCTAATGACTCCATGATTCTATAAATCTCCCCAAGTTAGCACCAAAAGAAAGAAGCTCTCGATTACCTATCTTACTAGTCCCATCTTGGCAGAGCAGTTAACCATCCCGATATCTCCAGGTAAACACACCCAGAGCAGGAAGCTCAAATTGTGGCCAAACTCTTCAAAGCTCTGCACCAAGTTTTCCAAACGCAGTGAGTCCACAAGGCCGAGAAGGGAGAAGAAATTCTGGCAGTAATGGGCTCCATTGTTTAGCTTCAACTGGGACTTCAGGTGCCTCTGCAAAGCTCTCCATCGCAGCAGTGGATTCGGTGATTATTTTTCTTATGGCTTTAATTTATGTTTCACTGTCAGTCATCAATGTTTGCTTAACACGTGGAGAAGTTCTGTTTAAACATTCCCTCAAGCTGCGTGGCTAAACTTGCCATCCATTGGGTGCCTCGGAGGATAAATTATTGAAATCTAAGCAGATTAATACCTCATGCTTATTCCCATGGCTAATGCACAGTTTTGCAGTTGGAAGAAGAGTCACAAGCCAGAATGTTAAGTGATGGAAAATTTTGCCTGTCTTGTAAAGTAAACAGGCTCAGGTTGCCTCTTCTGTTGGGGTGGAGCCGGTAAGAACCTGTTCATGTGGGAGGGATGGGCTGCTTGCCCCTCTGAGCCCACTGAGTAGCTTTACAATTAAATCTCCAGTCGGCCAACTCCCTCGTTAAAAGGATGAGCTAGTGATGGAGATCCTTAAAGGTGTTTCACCTTCCTCTTGAATATCTTCTTATCAGGTAACGTCCCTCTGAAGTGGAGAAAACATCATCTTCAATGGGACAAACTGGCCACCCCTTTATTCCAAATCAAAACAGGGTTTTCCTGATAGTTAGAAACATTCCTCCATTTGATCTTACTTTCTACAAGCAAGAGTCCTCATCAAAAAGATACCAGTGCCAGTCCTTGTGGACAACGTACTCGATGGCCAAGGCACAGCACCTTTCTGTCTTGATTGATCAGAGGTGTCAATGGATGCTAAACGTCTTCAGGTGCCCCACTTCCAAGGGGCTGTTAACCCTTGCCCTCTCTAACAACCGCACCCCGCTTTCCCTGTCAACAGCAACTAGCTGTGTCGCTGCTTACAACAAATGCTAGTGCTAAGGATCCCTCGCAAGCTCAGCAGAGCCGTGGGGAACGAGGACACGAGCCATGCTTCTGCCTTGGCGCAGCAGGAAGAATCCCACAGAGACTGACCTGGGCACCACGGATCTACGGTGGGGAGCCGAGCCAGGGTGTGTGTTAGGTTAATTGCCTCAGAAACAGTTGAGTGACAAACAGCAGCGGTTAATTTAATGGGGGGGGAAAGTTATGAAAAATGTATCAAACCTAATGAAGATCCTACTGCAATTATTTCCTTGTGGTTTCTACATATTTCAGGATCCAGATGCTCTTCCAGTAATTAATTCTATGACTTGCCACGCTTCTCTGATTTAACTTCTAATTATTTCCTTTGGAGAAAGGAAGTGCTCAGGCTGGTTTGGGTTTTTAAGTGCAAGAGTATCTTCTCAAACACCGAGGTCACAACTTACACGGTCTTTGAATTATAAATTACTTTCTGGAAAGCTGTGCAGAGAGTCATGGAATGTGTTGGGCTGGGAGGGACCACTGGGGCTCATCTAGTCCAACCCCGCTGCCAGAAGCAAGGACGTGTCTGATTAGAGTTCCACAAAATGCAGCACAACTGGCCATTCTGGGTTGTTACTGGTGGCACGACTGGCACGCAGCGGGGTAGAAACTTTATACAAACCATCAGTGATGTGGCTGGTAGCTGCTGTGATAATGTGCTCCCAGAAAAGTCAAAGTGGGATATGACATCGGGAGTGGAATTAACAAGGCCTGTGTGATGTGCTTTGGCTTGGGTGCGACTCGTACCACCGTTACGTGATGAAGGAAGTGGAGCATCTCCCTTCTGAGGAGAGGCTGAGGGAGCTGGGTCTTTTTAGCTTGGAGGAGACTGAGGGGTGACCTAATTAATGTCTATAAATATTTGAAGGGTGGGTGTCAGGAGGATGGAACCAAGCTCTTCTCAATGTCATCTGGTGATAGAGCCAGGGGCAATGCCTGTAAGCTGGAACATAGAAGGTTCCACATCAATATGAGAAGGAACTTCTTCCCCGTGAGGGTGACAGAGCACTGGAACAGGCTGCTCAGGGGAGTTGTGGCGTCTCCTTCACTGGAGAGGTTTAAAACCTGCCTGGATGACTTGGTCTAGGTGATCCTGCTGTGGCAGGGGGATTGGACAGGATGATCTTTCAAGGTACCTTCGAATCCCTAATGATTCTGATTCTGTGATGATTCTATGATTAAGGTTGGAAGAGACCTCAAGATCATCATAGAACATTGGGAATTGGAAGGGACCTCGAATGATCATCTAGTCCAATCTCTCTGCCACAGCAGGGTCATCTAGATCAAACCACTCAGGAACACATCCAGGTGGGTTTTAAGCCTCTCCAGAGAAAGAGACTCCACCACCCCTCTGGGCAGCCCAACCAATCAAGTCCCCCTTCAAGACACAAACTGTCCTGACTGTGTATAAACAAACCCACGGACTGTCCCCATCTACAGCTGGGTCATACTTAGAGAAGAGGCTAAGAAAATGGAAAGAGTGTGCAACATCTTCATGGGGACAGGTGTCACCCAAATGTTGAAGTCATCATTTGATATTGGGTGATGTTCAAACATGCGTAGAGCTACTGGAAATGTTCTAGATGGTTTCATTTGAAATTCGCGGGGGATGAAAGGTCACCTTCACAATCCAGGAAAAGCTGCCTGCTCTCCCGGCACTCCTAACACAAGAGGCTGAGGGTTTAAGCCCAGGTCTTTCCCACAACATCCCCACACAATTCACCAAATGTTGTGGCCGCCGCAGGGTTATGCCAGCAGCCTTTGTCGCTGTGAACATTTAATAACTCAGCAGGCAGAACTAACAAGGATTTCCTTTCCAAAATCCTCACAGCCTCATGGCTACAGCACTAGCCAACAGGCTAAAAATCGAAGCCTCCCCAGGCAGAGGAAGTCAAACTGTTTTGCCCTGTTTGGAGAGAGCTCTTGTCGCAAAGATATTGTGGACGGGATGGTGTTTTCTTCTGAGAGAAGACCATTCATGACAAAGTATCTTGAGCTTTGGGGGGAAAACTGTTTCCCCATGCATCATAAACCATCCTCAGTTTAGCAGATACTGTCTGAAATTCTCTCCCTTGTTCTGGGAAGACTTCCTTTACAAGTTATTTCTCCCATTGTGCTGCCAAGCTGAAGACCTGGGCAGCCTTGTCTTCAGAACTATGAATGCGTTAGCCGTCACTGCGGTCGCTCTTCCACCGTACCAGTATCAGAACCGGTGCCTACGCACCGTATCTGCACGAGATAAACCATTTTTGATGGACAAGGCCAACAAAGAACCGTCTGCTCCTCTAGTGCCGTGGTGAGGAGTTTTGCTTGGCTTGTTTGGGTGTGATGTCATGGGGTTTTTTAATTCCTTACGTGCTCTGACAGTGCTGAGAGAACAGGAGTCTCTCTTTCTGGGCCATTCAGTAAAGACTGTGCAAAAGATTTTTAGGTTGCTTTGAAGTTCCCGTTCAGAGCACAGGCTCCTGCGCAAGGGAGCTTCCCCGTGTCCATAAAGCCACTGTAAGTGGAATGGTCTTGCAGCTGAATGAAACAAACAGAAATTGATAATCTGATTGAGCTCATCTCCTGCCCAGACAGAAAAGCTTCTCCCTGCATTCATATGGAAGTTCCACATTTCCAGTACCAGAAGGATAACATTTACTTGGGTGCAGTTAGGTCTCTTGAACAGAAAGGGAAATAAAGCACAAAACTTGGCACCGGGGAGCGAGCACACGAGCGGTCGTGCTGCATCTGTATGAGGTGAGCACTGACAGAGCAGCTATAAACAACGTTCAGTAATAAGAAGAGAGTTTTACGCTAATGTTCCTTGGCTTGCTTTTGGGGAAGGCCATGCCAACCGTCTTAATGGCAGATTTAGTCCCTGCTCCTGTAAATCACCCTGACTCTAAATCAGAATCTGTCTACGTGGATGTCTTCACTGGATTGGGACCACTAAGTGTTGTATTTTTGCTGGAAAGATTATGAGACACTTCAAACTGTAAATCTGAATACATTTGGATACCAATCAGGCAGTTCTGACACCAGCAAAAGTCTCACTGACTTGAAGGGAGTTTTGTCTGTGTAGAGAACAGGATTAGCCCCTCACGTAGCCATTTCCTCAGAGAAAAGGCTACTGGAACAAAACACAATGCATTTCTTCTGGATTTAACATTATTTTGTAGAATCATTAGGGATTGGAAGGGACCTTGAAAGATCATCTAGTCCAATCCCCCTGCCACAGCAGGATCACCTAGACCAAGTTGCACAGGAACATATTCAGGTGAGTTTTACATGTCTCCAGAGAAGGAGACTCCACAACCTCCCTGGGCAGCCTGTTCCAGTGCCCTGTCACCCTCACTGTGAAGAAGTGAAGAATCCTTCTCAGGTTGATGTGGAACCTCCTCTGTTCCAGATCACACCCACTGCCCCTTGTCCTTGGATGACACTGAGCAGAGCCTAGCTCCATCCTCCTGACACCCACCCTTCACATATTTATCAGCATTAATGATATCTCTGTTTATCCCTATTGGTTGTGGCAAGAACACAGGACTGCAAGGGCCGGACAGGATCTGCACAGCGTGTTCCCTCCTGCCATGAGTTCGTAGGGATGGGTGTTATGGCAGTTTTGTCCCCAGAAGTTCCCGGAGCTGTGCCCTGCGCAGACCTGCAGGCTTACGTCAGCCTGTCTGGTAGTGGCCATCGTTCCAAAGCTGATCCAAAACACTGGGAGGAGTGTCCTTGTCTGCATGGGATCAGGTGAAAAAAATCATGGAAACGGGATTGTGTCTCGGCTGCTTGGCTCAGACCTCGAAGAAACAGCTGCAGGGAGCAGAGGCTTTCACTTCAATGCGATGGGAAAACGGGGGAAGAAAGAGACGGGGAACATGTGGACAAGAGGCGCAAAGGTTACAGGCAGCCAGGATTAATGTCCGTGTTAGGACTTTACATTTTATGCATCCGATGGACTTCATTTCCCTCGGGCCTCAGAATTACTCCCTGAACTCACATCCACAGGCATTTTATTACAGTAATCAGTACTGCTTTCTCATGAAAACATCAGCAGAATTTCACCCAGTGCTCTCGATAGGCAATTTAGAAATTGAGACGTACCGCTCCGTGCCCTAACCAGGGTCCTAATTAACTGCAGCGCCAGACGAGCCGGCGTTTCCTCGTGCTGTAGAGCAGGATCTAAATGGAATCTCAGCAAAGCCAATTTTACACCAAAACCATCAACCTCCACGTTTCAGATAGAAATACACGACAAAGACAAAGAGGGACTCAAGGGAATCCTGACGCAAGGGATGGACAATGGGGGGCTGCACTAGCCTCAGTCATTTTCTCTAGTCACTGCCCCGTGACAGACTGCTACTGGCACCAAAAGACACCAAACCTGCACTTGCCAGTGTTTATAACGTGTTGAGGAACGTCTCAGAGACGCGACTTCATGGTTGCATCACTTAACAAAGAGATGCTTGTCTTGATGGAGACAGCTATGGGATGAGGAACCACAGTCGTCTGTGCCCGTAGCTCTCTCAGTTGCTGACCACATTCCTAGCGAAGTTCCCCTACAGCTTTCGTAGCCTCACTTGGTTCAGATCGTTCATACTGAAGATGATTTACACCCACATTAGCATCGTCATCAGGATTCACAGCATGCGTCTGAACAGCAGATCGCAACCGTCCCCACTTCCCAGGCTTTGGGCCACGTGGCAGGCGCGGTGAGAGCCGGCACGCCGGGCTGCTCTCAGGTAGAACACACTCTAATTTATGCCCCAACAGGACCCAGCTCTGATGTTCAGAGGCTCTAACACACAGCTCTTCCGTAAAGGACCAGAGCAGAGCTCATTAGAAAGCATCCCTTTCCCAGTCTCCTGGTGGATAGACACTGGAGAAGGTATGGCAGGGGTGCTGGATCGTCAGCACCAGCTGCTCTCCTCCACAGATCTGGCTTGGGCTGTGCTTACATGATGAAGCCAGATGAGCAGATTTGTAGAGGGAAACAATTAAAAACAGAGCAAAGAAACTTCCGATTTATATGATATTTTGGGGGCTGAATTGACTCCTAGTGAAATAATGTCAGTCTTCCCACTGATTCGAGAGCTGATTCTCTGTGTCTAATGAGCTGTAATTAAAAATAACAAGCACTCTCCTCTCCCTCCCCAAAAACATGCCTGTTGCTCGTTTGAAAGCTCCTCTCCTCAATTTGGTAATTATCCCCACCATATTTCATGATTACTTCTTTCCTCAAAGGAGCGGTGCCAGCAGCTCAGAGGCTCCACCAGCCTCTGTGTCGAGGTGCCCACAGGCTGCCTGATCTGCTTTGTCCTTTCAGATGGATGGTGGCCACCACCTGCCCGGCAGCCACAGGGAAAACCCATGGGGTGAGTTTAGTGCTTGAGGTCTGCCCGGAGGGATGAGAACTCGAGATCAGAGCCCTGCCACTCCACACAGTACCGGGTAGATGTTAAATAAATCAGCCAGGATTTGTGTCCGGAGCAAGAGCATCTCCTGACGGCGGGGGAGCCGGCCAAAGGGACTGTCAGGAGAACCAGCCGCCGTTTCTCCCAGGTACAAGTTCAATTCCTTAAGAGCACTCTGCTTGCAGCCCTCGTTCTGCAGCAGTGTGTTGAGTCACTCCACCTGTCTAAAGGGGTTTTACTTTAGCACATCTTTTAATGTCTCCTGTTTCACAAAGGAAGGAGCCACCCACACTCAGAGGACTTTTACAACAGGGTGCAAGGTAGCCCAGCATCACGGGTGAAGTTCCAGAGCTGGTTTGTGCTCTGTAAGCTCTTGGTCAGTCACTCTTGAAGCTGCTCATGCAGGTGGGATTGATGCTGTTGATTTGGCTTTTAACGCTACAGAGAACCTGGTAGAATCAAACTGTTTGGAGTCTGAGGGTTTAACTTGGTTTCTGTGGCTGTGTGTGTTTCTACAATGGGTCTGGTCTCTGTCACTTCAGGTGACACCAAGGTTTCTTCAATTTGTTTCAGTTATTCCTTCAGCTAATGCTCAAAAAAAAAGAGTCTCCATCTGTGCCTGAAGTGCAGGTGGGTCTCCTAGTGATGCTTGCAGGAGCTCTGTGTGTGAAATAAGAGATTAAGTTCTTTTATGTGGATAAAATCCAACCCGAAATCCATCCAATGATAGGACAAGGGGCAATGGGTGTCAGCTGGAACATAGGAGGTTCCACATCAATCTGAGAAGGAACTTCTTCACAGTGAGGGTGACAGAGCACTGGAACAGGCTGACCAGGGGGGTTGTGGAGTCTCCTTCTCTGGAGATGTTAAAAAACCCTCCTGGACATGCTCCTGTGCGACTTGGTCTAGGCGATCCTGCTCTGGTGGGTGCATTGGACCAGATGATCTTTTGAGGTCCCTTCCAATCCCTAACATTCTGTGATTCTGTGAAAACAAACATGTTACAAGGACTTTCCATCTTCTTCATCACTGAGTACAATTTTATAATGGAAAACCATCCAAGAGACATGAAACTACAGCCTTAACTCATAGAAAGTCCTCTTTGAATTCTATGGATATTTTAGATGAGGAAGGATTTGGGGATCTACTCAGTAAGACACCAAGGAAGACTTAAAGCCACTTCAAGTGGTTGAGAAGAAGCCTGCAACACCAAGATGACAGTTTACCTGAGACACACTGGTTGAATTACTCCAGGAGAAAAAAGCACAGCATGAGGTCCAGGAGGCAGCCTCGTGGCTTTATGGTGACTGATGGAATAGAACTTTAACAGGACTCAACATATTGCTGTGGAAAATGAAAATGGAAAGAACATCAAAGAGAAAAAACCCCAAAGAGCAAAAACCCAACAAACCAGAGCTTGGTCCAGGTGAGAGGGCAGAAAGCGGTCCAGCTGAGGGGTGTGATGCTAACAAATGGATTAGGAAATGAAAGTTGCCTTTGCGACACCGAGGATGGTGTCACCCAACAGACAAGGTGTGTGCCACCTGTGCTCATGGGGACTGTTGTCAAGTGTGTCACCACTTCTTTCCTGGGCTCTTTGTGAACAGAAGCCAAATTGGGTGGTTGATATTGTTCTGGCACAGAGGTGGGTACGTAGCTGGTGTGCAGCGAGGCTTCTATGTTTGGTGGTGTTCCTGAGCACTCCAGATGCACCACTCGGGCTTCTGCTCACTTTAGAAGAAGCAAAACCATGCTTGGTCATCAAGGAAGGGAGAGGGGAAAGGAGAAAGGAAAAGGAAAGGAGGATTTTGGCTTTGGAAGATGTTCTGACCTTTGATAGTGACTACTTTATATCCCCAGGAGAGGAGGAACAGGGCCAGTAACGATCCAGAGGACTAAAAATTCCTATGAAATAAGTACTGTGAGTTTAACACTAGTAAAACTGAACTGCTGGACATTGTTGCTTTTTTTGGGACAGACTGACTGATGCCCTGACTTAATCAGCTGAGGAAATCCGTAAGAATCGGTGGCTGAAGGTGAAGCAGAGTTTATGTATATTTAGGTGATCCTGCTCTGGCAGGGGGATTGAATTAGATGATCTTTCAAGGTCCCTGCCAAGCCCTAATGTTCTGTGATTTCAGTTAAACCTTGGGCTACGTTTGCTTCTAGGTTTTGTAACTTGAGATTAGTTTAATTTGGAAGATAGTTATCGCTTGACATGACAACCTGGATGACTGTACACAAAGGACACTGACAAACAGCGGTGCAGTTGATGTGGAAGAGCATCCTCCCTGACCACGGGGATCTGTGGGTTTATTTAACTTCATTAATGACCCCAGAAAGGTGGTCGACAGAGCTACTAATTTGCAGAAATGACATTGACTTGGGAGAAGCAGCCTTTACTCGTGAGGAACGGAGAAGTTATGGGAGATGCAGAAAAGTCACTTTGGTTACCCTAACCCTAACCCTTTGAGTGGGAAGTAATGATATAAATCAGCACAAAAAGGGGTAACACAATTAGTGCATTGATCCTAAATGGTCTAAAGCTAAGGAGACCTAAACCAGTTGTTCGAATAAGGTAGTAAGTTGTGGTGTGAGTGAGCTGGGAACGAAGATGCTGTTTGATAGAGCCCAGAGAAAAAGGAGCACTGCAAATGTGGCCTCTTTGTGCGTGTCTACCGCATCAGGAAGCCAGGAGGCAACGTCCTTATAAAATAACCGATTCAAAGCTCACTAAAGCAAATGGAAGGGCTCCAGCCCCTGTCAATAGGCTTGGATCAGGCCCTAGGCATGTCTGTGTGAAGTCACTTGGAACATTGCATTCCCTTTTTAGGCACAGCCATTACCACAAAGACGCTGAGGAGCTGAAGGGAGGCCAGCAAGCTCTACTACCACAAGCACAGGGACTGGAAGGCTGAATTCAGGGTGGATTGATTTAGATCAGCACACAGGAAGCCTGGATTTGTACAAGTAAATATCTCGTCTTGTTGCGCCCTTGTACTTTATTTTCCTTAAAGAAAAGTCGGTTCTTTCCAATAAATGAGCAGTAAAACATGTCCACAAACACTTTTTTATATCCCCCGAACATAACTGACAACAATGAAGGGCATTTGTGTGAATATGGTTTGCGTTTAAAACCCGTCTCGCTGAAGACACCAAGTAGAGCTGATTCTCTCTGGCTGCTCTGTCCAAGATTTTATAAAGAATCTCATTCTTCCCCCCCTCCCAGTTGTTATTCATGGACTGGAAGAGGAAAGGACTTCTTCTGCCTCTTATAAACCGCGATCAGTTTTCTGCTTGTGAAAGATGCAGCTAATGGACCGACCCCGTTAGGGAAGCGGAAGGGAAGGAAACGGTCTCTCTGGATCGACGGGCAGGGCTGCCACCAGAAGGTGGTTCCGCTTTCCGACAAACTCCGGCTGCAGAGACGCAGCTCGTGACTTCCAGCAAGTTCCAAAGGACTCTGGCTGTGGCTTGAACCTCCACAGTGGATACGCACTGCACTTCTATAAGTGACCTCAAAACTGGAGCAAGCTTTTTGATAAAAAGGATAAAATAGGTTTTTTGATAAATTATCTTAAAATTAGGATGGCTCAAGCTTGGAGGAGATACCCTTCACACTTGTTTCAATGTTTAAATAGCCTGTGTACTTCATGCTTGCTGTCTTTTCCAGCTTTCACACCCTTGACTGTGTTACTGTACCTCCCTTTATGGCTGCTGAGCTGTTCACATAAGAGAGAGGGTGACCAAGCACTGGAAGGGGCTGCCCAGGGGGGTTGTGGAGTCTCCTTCTCTGGAGACATTTAAAACCCACCTGGATGTGTTCCTGTGTGACTTGGGCTAGGTGATCTTGCTGTGTCAGGGGGATTGGACTGGATGATCTTTGAGGTCTCTTCCAATCCCCAATGATGCTATGAGAGGGGAACGAGGGAAGTGCTGTGGTTACCAATGTGCAGCTAGCTGCAGGACATAATCACCCAGGAGCTAGGCAGGGTGTTGCACAGCTGCAATAGCAGTGGGAGCTGCTGTAGGTAAAGGGGAGTGGGGAGGTAAAATTTAACCATAATCTGTCTTCTTCCCAGGGCTGGCCAACATCTAGGCACTAGAACTACATCATACCCGCACTTAGAGCTTGAGGTTTTCTTCTCACTGAATCACAGAACATTAGGGATGGGAAGGGACCTCGAAAGATCATCCAGTCAAATCCCCCTGCCACAGCAGGATTAGATCAAGTCTCACAGGAACACATCCAGGTGGGTTTTAAATATCTCCAGAGAAGGAGACTCCACAACCCCCCTGGGCAGCCCCCTCACTGTGAAGAAGTTCCTTCTGATATTTATATGGAACGTCCTATGTTGCAGCTCTCAAGCCCACTTCGTTCAAGGGGACTGTCTTGTGTTCTGATCCATTATCATGTGGCCACCAGCAAGCAGGGCTGTTGCAAAGCAGCTCTGCAGAAGAACATGGGAACAGCACAGGCTTGAAAGCAAATTTACTCAAGAGCTGAGGACCTGAGCCAGGTTATGGGAACCAGTTTGTTGTCTGGTGGACTCCAAAAGAGAGATTAAAAGCTTTGGGCTTGAACGGCTACTGGCCTACTGGCTTTGGTGGTATTGGGTGAAATCACATTGCACTTTGTTCAATCTTTTACTGCCAGGAAAACACCACATGAGGTTACAGAGACTGAAGAGGTGGCCTTGTGCTCAACAAGTTACGCTGCTCTTGTTGCAAACTTTACACTTAAGAGTCAGCAGTTACACAAACAGCATCCGAGCTCCCATCAGACTTTGAAGATAGCTGGTTCCTTCTCGGCCTCCAGGATGTCTTGTCACAGGCGAATGCAGCTGCAGAGGCTGTAGGCTTGTCCAAAACTACTCAGCATTCGGACCTTTGTGTTTCAGAGTATTAACCAGATTACAGGTCATAATCTGTAAAAGCTCCCCTGCCACCGCTCTGCTTGACTCCATTCCAGATGAAATCTCTTCAAATAAATCCTGGAGCACAATGATGCTGCTTTGTGTGTCCACAGCCGAGAAGAAGAGAGCAGAGAGGAAGGGAGGGAGGGAAAAAGCTGCCTGTGTACAGAGAGACGTTCCCTTCAAGGGTAAAGACCTAAATTAATGACGTTCTTCATTTATCATGGCTGGAATTTCCAAGTATCTGCTCTAGTAAGAGAGGCCAATTACAACATTTAGGGGGAAGTAATCCATCTAGTGATCTCTCTTCCATTTGAAACTTCTTAATGTCTTCTGCCCTTTTCTGCGGGTTCACCGCAGGAACACACCTAGGCGCGCGCCTGGGAGTTACGGCAATTACGGAAGTAGCTCTGACACGTGGTTTTGTTTCTCATCGAGGGCATTAGACCTGTTTTCTTTTAGGATGAGAAAAGAAAGGGTAGATGCAGACAATGCACGTGAAAGGAATCAATTTAATTTGCTGCATCGCATCAGGCCATCTACTGCTAGCCATGCAAGGCAGCCAGGGATCCAGCTGCCTGTTTCTAGATCCTTCCTGAAGTGACTTCTTGCTCAGCTGCTTCCATTTATGGCAAAGACAGCAGTGAATGCACAGGGCAGAGAGACTACACTTGCACACAGGGGTAAAACTCAAGTAGGATACCTTCAAAGCCTTTGCTGTGGGATGACTCCCCACCCAACACAGACTCATAGAATCATCAGGGATTGGAAGGGACCTCAAAAGATCATCTAGTCCAATCCCCCTGCCAGAGCAGGACCACCTAGACCAAGTCTCACAGCATGACCACTCCACACAAACTCAACCCCGGGTGAAGGTGAAATTTAACTGGTTCCATTCCCAAAAGTGCAAAGAACTGCCTTGAAGTGAGCTGTATTAAGCAGCTTCTCCAGGACTGCTCAGGAGTTCTGTAGAACAATGATCTGAGACCTCTTTATCTTAAGCACCAGCCCACTGCATCTAGCATCTGGTCATTCCCATTCACAGGGATGGAAGGAAAAAGGAAGCAGTTGGCAGCTTTATCTGGATTTATATGTGTGGAAGGAAGGCTTGAACACTGAGTGCAGCGCAATGTTCATAAATACTTGTCAAGGACTCGGGCTGGGCTGGCCACTAGAGGAATGGCAGACGCTCTCTATTAACCCCACTTCCTCCCCACGGGGAAAGAGGAAGGGAGTGAGGGGGAGAGATTTATGGATTGGAAGAGTAAAACTCCCTTAATGAAAATAATAGTGATAAAATTAAACATTTACAAACATAAACAAAACTGGTACCAAACCCAACCCCTGCTGGTAATTACGTCACTGGTGCTGCAGGCAGACAC
Organism: Rhinopomastus cyanomelas; assembly: GCA_013400115.1. Classification (NCBI taxonomy): domain Eukaryota; kingdom Metazoa; phylum Chordata; class Aves; order Bucerotiformes; family Rhinopomastidae; genus Rhinopomastus; species Rhinopomastus cyanomelas. The sequence continues at coordinate 879,498 of VXBP01008912.1, read as the reverse complement.
TGGGGAAGTTCCAGAACGGACTTGGTGGCAGACAGGACCTGAATTCAGGAGCTGGATTCAGGAACTGGACTGAGGATAACACAGACTGGACTGAAGGCAGAACAGCCCCTTGTAGCAGAGGGCTTGACCCCCATAATATGTTGGCTTTATGCGGGTTATGATACATATGGAACGGAACACGCTGGTTCGTGCGGGGTCACCCCATCCTGGCCACCCATCTGCACACGGGCAGCCTCTCATTTACAGCACCCCGCATGCGGAACACGAGATCAGCTTCGTTCTTCGCAGGAGCGAGGAGTCCTTGGCAGTAAACATCAAGTGTCATCGCTTGTAGGAGCAGATGCTGCCTGCACAGAGCTGTTAGAAGGGACTGAACTGAGAAGCAGAGGCCCTGGACAGAATTAGTTCTGTTCTTTCTCAGTCCGGGCCAGTAGCACAGGAGTTCTGTCTGAGAAGCCCAGTCTGCTAACGGGCTGGTCCTTGATTGCCTCCTGATGAACTGCAAAATGCAGACTATCAAACACCTGTTGGTGTGAGGGTCTCCTAAGGAAAGAACTGTGGCATGCATAAGGGAGGGCACCCAAAATGTCACTGTGTTCAAACCTGAGTTTCCCTTGAATGTGCCTGGCCTGAGGAGACAAAAGGGAAAGAAGAAGGTATTTGTCTGAGGTGGGAGTCAGGATGGCAGTGCCCCTAACAAACAATTACTGGAGGAGGCTCAAAGACAACCTCCACAACACTTAGCTAACCTGAAAGCCAGAGACCTGTGAGGAAGGTTCCAGTTCCCCAGGCTGGCTGGGGCCACGGAGGACCACCCACAGGGGTTCAGCTGCTTGCCTCATTAAACAGTGCTGGGTTCCACCTGACAGGCTCTGCAGGGCTGCAGAGCAGTCACACTTCAAGTGCTTTTCACGTGCACTTCCAGTCCTTCTCCTTTTGAGATGTTCTTCACTAGCAGGATTTCCCACTTTGAGAAGGAAGAATCTTTTGCAAGATGAGGGAACCTCTCAAAACTGCACCAAAACCGCGACGGTTTACTGCAGCCTCAAAAGGTAGGAAGAGCTTTATTGTCACCTTTACCGAGCAGTTTCGTTACCTGATGTTGTTTTTCACCTTGGTGTTGTTGAAATGCAGTTTTTCCCCTGTACTATATGCTTGCCCCACAAACTATACATCAGATGAAACGTGTGTGAAAGTGTCCTTGGTCCTTATCATCTGCGTTTTGAACTGCCTGTGCGGGCTGTGCCCACACCAGAGGGCTTCTTGCCAACACATTCAGCTACAGCACAAAATGGGTCTGAGTTCACAGCTGGTACCATTGTTCACCTTGTTCTTATGGTTCACCTCCCCTTCTCTCACACCACTAGAAGATGCTTCCCTGTATCAATAAGGTCCTTAATAACTTGTTCACTTTCACGTTGTGCAAGCTATACGTGGGAAAAAGAGCCCCCCCCAAAAACCAAACAAAGCAGAGCAATGCACAGAGATAAAAGGCGCCAGCTTTGTGCAGCTGCTGGATTCAGCTATTTTTAAACAGTCAGTGCATGGGGATCCAGAAAGTTCAATTAACCCATCCACAGAGACATTACTGCTCTGCTAGCCACTTTGTTTCCCACCCCAGAGCACATCTGTTGCCAGGAGGGTTCCATACAGGCACCGGGGCTTCAGTGAGAGGTCTCCAACTGCAAGACCTTTGGGCTGACAGAATAAATATAAATCATAGAATCAATAGGGATTGGAAGGGACCTCAAAACATCATCTAGTCTAATCCCCCTGCCACAGCAGGATCACCTAGAACAAGTCACACAGGAACACCTCCAGGCAGGTCTTAAACCTCTCCAGTGAAGGAGACTCCACAACCTCCCTGGGCAGCCTGTTCCAGTGCTCTGTCACCCTCACTGTGAAGAAGCTCCTTCTCATATTGATGTAGAACCTCCTATATATTTAAAAATATAGGTCAAGCTGCCCGAGTGTGCTCCACTTGCATGGAGTATCAGTGGTCATCTTTCTTTTGTGTGTTTCCTGGTATTAAATTATTCCCTTTCTTAGCAAACCTTGTTAAAAATAAATAAATATATAAATAAAACATGAGAGAGCTGCTTTTCCCCTCTCAACAGTCAGGTTTTCTCTCTTGAGTGGTAATTGGGGAGGGAGAGTACAAATCTTGCTTTGAATTTTTTGATTGCATCCTCGTGCTTGTGGCAGAGGTTTTTTCCTTCCTTTATACATGCACGGTAGCAGTGGAGACTGGGAATAAATCCTGCTTGGAAAAGATCTTTTTAGATGCCCTGGAAGTGTCTGTAAATAAGGGTTGTGATTGAGTGGAATATGAGAGCAGAAGACAAATATCTCTGTGGGATCTAGAAGTTCTCTGGGACTTCTGGTTCTCCTTATTTATTCAGGAGCACGCGCAGGGCTTCACTGTGCACCGCAACCTGCGGCGCCCGCGGTGATTTGCAAAGGTTAAAGATTACATCCGTGTACCCGCCGCGCTCTCGTGTTGCACACCTCTTCCCTTCTCTTAATCCTCCTTCCACTCATTATTTTTCAAGAAGCACCTACCTCACAGGCACTTGTACTAACAACAGATTGTTGGACCCATCTGGTTGAAAAGATCGCGTTAGGACACCTGTTTCTTACTGAGTATATTGTGTCTCCCTCGCAAGGGTGACACGGTGCTCATACAAATCAACGAGACGTGGCGCGCAGCGCTCCGTGTTTTGCTCTAGGAACTGATGGCCGGGGCGATTCTAGGCACGCGGGCACAGGGCGAGCTGAATACAGCGTGCTACGGTCAGGCTTTGCACCCCAACCCCGTCCAGATTCTGACTTGAGCTTTAAAAGACCCATGCTATCCTGTTAATTGATCCTAACTGCTTGCATCGCAGAATCATACAATCATTAGGGATTGGAAGGGACCTCAAAAGACCATCTAGTCCATTCCCCCTGACACAGCAGGGTCACCTAGACCAAGTCACACAGGAACACATCCAGGTGGGTCCTAAACCTCTCCAGTGAAGGAGACTCCACAACCTCCCTGGGCAGCCTGTTCCAGTGCTCTGTCACCCTCACTGTGGAGCAGTTCCTTCTCACGTTCATATGGAGCCTCCTCTGCTCAGTTCACGCCCATTGCCCCATGTCCTATCACTAGATGACACTGAGCAGAGCCTGGCTCCATCCTCCTGACACCCACCCTTCAAAAATTTATAGACATTAATGAGGTCACCCCTCAGTCTCTTCTTCTCCAAGCTCAAGAGACCCAGCTCCCTCAGCCTCTCCTCATAAGGGAGGTGCTCCACCTCCTTCATCATCCTCATTGCTCTACGCTGGACTCCCTCCAGCAGCTCCACATCCCTCTTGAACTGAGAAGCCCAGAACTGGACACAATACTCCAGATGTGGTCTCACCAGGGCAGAGTAGAGGGGGAGAAGAACCTCTCTCTTCTAACCACCCTCCTTCTGATCCACCCCAGGATGCTGTTGGCCCTTTTGGCCACAAGAGCACATTGCTGGCTCATAGTCATCCAGCTGGCCACTAGGATCCCCAGGTCCCTTTCTCCAACAGAATGTGAGACTTCCTTGTCTTTGCAAAAGACACAGGGAAATGTCTAATGTGAGGAGATGGTGAAAAGAAATACTTTTCCATCGGGTGAAACTCTCAGGAAGAGGGTCTTCAGCTGCCGTGTTTGCATCGCGTCGGAACTTTCGCTTGCGTTTCACTCAGTGTAAACATCGTGTGTGTTTATCTAAAAGGAAAAGAGAGTCTTCCAGAGCTGCTCCAAACACAAGGAAAGAGTGCGGAGTAGGTGTTGGAACAGCCTTGCCCTTCACGCTGCTTTGGAAAATGTCCTGCAAGGGTCTGTGTGTTTTTGTAGTGGAGGTGTCCACTTGTGCCAGGGCTCAGGTTATCCCGCTGAATCGGAGCCTGTGAGGATGTTGGAAACAGAAGGTTCTCTGAAATTCTGGAACTGACAATTTCAATTACACGGGCAAAGGAAAGAAGAACTGCTGACAAATAGGTCAGAGCAGCTACAACAGAGGCTCTTCAGTAAGAGCAGGAAAAAGGAAGGTTGATGAGGAAGAGAGTACCCAAAAAAGTGTAAAGTGCCTGCAAAAGAAAGCACTTGGCAGAAGAAAAGTGGTGTGGTGGAAGGAAAGAAAGGGAGGAGCTGCTAGACTAAAGCCTGTGTGTTATGGGGGGAACTTCAAGCAGCAGCTGTGAAATTGCAGATGTTTCCTCACTCCCACTGCTCCCTGTCCTTCCTTCCCTCTTCCCCATCTAAGTCTCCAAAAGAAATCTCTGTCCATCTATTTCACCAACAGAGAATCACTGAGGTTGGAAAAGACCTTTAAGATGACAGAGTCCAACCATTACCCCAGCTGTCCCAAGGCCACTGCAAAACCCTGTCTCTGAGCTCCAGATCTCCACAACTGTGAAACACATCCAGGGATGGCGATTCAACTCCCTCCCTGGGCAGCCTGTTCCAAGGCCTGAGGACCCTTTCAATAAGGAAGTTTTTCCTCATGCCCAACCTAAACTTCCCTTGGTGCAACTTGAGGCCATTTCTTCTTGTCCCTATCACTTATCACAGTATCATCTTAAGCTTCTCAACTCCAATCTAATACTTGCTTGGCCAGGAGGAACACAAACTGACCACGATGAGGCATTTAGGGCATAACTCAGAGTCCAACTGTAGGTGACTAGTGTGGCTTTTGCCACTCCAGGATACCCATCTGGGCTGTATTAGCCACTCCTGGAGCTCACTGGTTTCCTGCAGGACCTGCCAGCTCTGTCTGTGGCTCATTTACCCCACGATGACTAGGGGCCTACGAGCCTATGATGAGGCATCCAAACTGCACTCTAAGTTCATCATCACAGCATCACAGAACATTAGGGATTGGAAGGGACCTCAAAAGATCTTCTAGTCCAATCCCTCTGCCACAGCAGGATCACCTAGATCAAGTCACACAGGAACACATCCAGGCGGGTCTTAAACATCTCCAGAGAAGGAGACTCCACAACCTCCCTGGGCAGCCCCTTCCAGTGCTCTGTCACCCTCACTGGGAAGAAGTTCCTTCTCATATTGATGTGGAACCTCCTCTGTTCCAGCTCACACCCATTGCCCCTTGTCCTATCACTAGATGACACTGAGCAGAGCCTGGCTCCATCCTCCTGACACCCACTCTTCACATACTTATAGACATTAATTAGGTCACCCCTCAGTCTACTCTTGTTCAAGCTCAAGAGATCCAGCTCCCTCAGCCTTTCCTCATAAGGGAGATGCTCCACCTCCTTCACCACCCTCGCTGCCCTATGCTATCGACAGCTCTATGTCAATGAACGCTCCAAGGCTGAATCTAGCAAATAACCAGGCATCTGTGCAACAAGGTCACCAGCAGGACAACACACAGCTAAAACCTTGATTTATATATTTTTACCGTGTCTACATGATCAAAATTAGCAGAGCTGGGTACACTGGTCCATTCAATGTCATTTACAGTTGTCTCAATGAACACTGCACGTGCTCCTCACATCTAGTGTCTTCAATTTCAACCCAAAGAAAGGGGAGAGTGTCTGTCTTTACTAACAGTGAGCAGATAGCCAGAGCTGAGGGCAATCTCAGAAAGGCTCAGATCACCACGGTGCTCTGGTCCATGTCAAGTGTTGAACCAGGCTGTGCAGACAGCGAGCCGTAACCCGCACACTAGTGTGTTACTGAACTTCTGGAAAGTAGTGAGCTGGCACTGGAAGGGAAAAGGGGAAAAACGCAGTAATGTGGAGCGGCCCCTTATTCAGGAAACTCTGAGAACGTTCAGCCATAATAGCTGTGGTGAAGTTCCTTTAAATGAGACCTCGGTATGCCGTGGAATAAAGTCAAGAGAGGGGAGCGCGGCATTCCAAGTCATACAGAATAAATGCGTGCGTTGGGCCAAATTGTGGTCTGATTCACAAGGGAACTTTTTTTTCCCCCTTTTCAATTAAAAAAAAAAAAAGGGGGGAGTTGAGAACACTTTAAGATACAGGGCACAAATGTGTAATTATTCTTGGCTAACATGGTAGCTGTTGATCATTTAATGAAACCATAATTACCATATAATGGCAGGGTATTTATATGACAGATTACTACATTATTACAGGGTAAGTGCGTGATTATTTCTGTCCTCAAAATCAGAATAAAAAACACATGGAAGGGGAAAAATAAGTTGAAAAAAAGGGGGGGGGGCAATAATCTGAATTTCCCAGTGCTACTCCCATATTGTTACTCTACTCCACACCTCAATCACAGAGAGATGGCAGTGGCCACCAGCAATCACAATGAAGCCAAATCGCCACGGGAAGCCCGTGCCACAGTACAACAGATCATAAGGCTCTTTGCCAAATGGCTACAGCTCCGGGCTTCATTGTGCTTATAGCTCAACTGATTCAATAGCAGTTTGGTCACTGGTGTCTTGTCCTCAGAAGACACGATGCTCCTGCTTGCTTAGAGAGACACTCTGTGCAATGGATGTAAGCATTGCCACTGAGAGGAACTTAACTCCCAATTCCACGTCTTTAGGAGAGAGGGGTGAACCAGTTCCATGCTGGATGAGGAAGCTTAACTGGGCAGGGCTACCTGGGAGCTGCTTGGTTCAGCTTGACTTCCCTGAACACTGCCAGTGTTCACCACCATGTGGAGTGTTGGTGAGGAGTTTAGCAAGGAATGATTTAAATGGTGAGAGAGCCCTTCAATGGTTCCTTGTATGGGGGGGAAAAACCCACACTGAAAAGTTGTGAATTTACCAAGTTACAAAGAGAGTTTTCTGTGCTGAACACCGTCCATCTCGAGCTCTGTGAACAGGATGGCAACCTTCCATGTGGGAGGCAAATTCAAATTGTAAACCCAGCTGACTCACTGATTTCCCAGGTCCTGCATGGATGTTTCAAAGAGCTATGCAATCATCTGCTCCACCTAAAACTTGCCTCTGCATCCTCGCAGAGCCATTTCAGCTGTGTGGGAGAAGGCAGCCAGCACTCCCCGGTTCCAAGAAGCAGTCACTGAGCCAGTGTTCTAAGTTACAAGTTATTGTAAGTACAAGAGTTTGGCCTTGAATAATAACTTCTGAATTTGGCAGGACTCTTGACTCTGGTTTTCCTGGATTTTTACCCAGGCAGCAGCATTGTCACAGCTATTTCCAGTCTTTAGTCACTTCTCTCCCTTTTCCCTTTTGAGTTGCTTTGCTGGGAGGGAAAAGGCTCAAGTAAAAGGCACTCTCTCACTTTTGCTCAGGATTTATCCTCTGTGTCTGGAGAGGAAATGCAGGCTGCAGGAGAAAAGGATTTGGAGGCACTAGCAAATCAGTCAGCGTATGCCTACTCGGAAGGCAGCTATAATTGCAGAACCTTTGTAAATAGCTCCCTTAATAAACTGGTTATTACTCTGAATGGTCAATGATTGGGCATAACTCACTGCTGCTACGTTACTTCTTTCTGCAGAGGAAAAGTAGTCTCCAGCTCTTAAAAGGGTAGGAGTGCAGCCACAGTGCTGGTGGGAGTTTAGTTGTGTCCAAGGCTAACTCTGCAGCCAAATGGAGCCCCAGCACTGGCACAGATCATTAGGGGTTGGAAAGGGCCTCCACAGGTCATCAAGTCCAATCCCCCTGTTCAAGCAGGATCATTGAGTCTAGTGCATGTCACACAGGAACCCATGCAGATGGGTCTTGAAAGTCTCCAGAGCAGGAGACTCCACAGTCTCTCTGGAGAGCCTGTTCCAGTGCTCTGTGACCCTTCCAGTAAAGACGTTCTTCCTCATGTTGATGTGGAACTTCTTGTGTTACAGCTGGCATCCAAAGCCCCTTGTCCTATCACAGGGTGCAAGTGGAAAGAGATTGTCACTTCCTTCTTGACACCTAGCCCTCACATACTGATTGAATCCCCTTGTAGTTTTTCCCTCTCCAAACTGAAAAGCCCCAGGTCTTTCAGTCTTTCCTCATAAGGTAGGTGCTCCAGCCCCTTAATCATCCTCGTGGCCGTCTGTTGGACTCTCTCAAGCACATTTCTATTCCTCTTGAACTGGGGAGCCCTGAACTGAATGCAGTACTCTAGGTGTGCTCTCACCGGGGCAGGAGAACCTCCCTTGTTCTACTGGACACACTCTTCTTAATACACCCCTGGACACCACTGGCCTTCCACCAGCACCAGCATTCAATCAACAGCAGCAGGTAGGGAGATGACTACTCATTCCCTGACAGACTAATGACTTCTTTAAACGATTTCACTCACAGATTTTATTCAGGGTGATGCCTTTTGTGAACTTTCATGCCTCTATCATACTCTAGATGAAAATTAATGAGTGCAAGAAGTTCTATGAACAGAACCCTCTGCTTCTGGTATCTCTTCATTACAGGTTTCATCTGCCTCCACTATCATTTCAGAACCATCAGTTGTAAATCTATTACCCAAATGTCGTTTAAGGCATCTTTAGATGTAAATATGTGACTAAAGGCAGGATCACAAAGCTCTCCATTTCAGAGAGTGAGATGTTAACATTTTGCCCATTTGCTGTTCTTCCAGAAGTTTCTTCTTATGAAGTTGAGTCTAGATAGAATCTGAGTTAGTTTAATGTTTCACAGATTAAGTGTACTTGTACAATCTTCCCTAAGAAGGTTCCAGAGGAGATCAACAAAAATCAAGACATTCAGCACCAGAATAGAATCATCTGATTCTTCTTCTGGGGACAGTGATGTTTTGACTGTCAACATTTTGACTGTCAGGTAACAAAAAGAGTTTGATAAAACATTTACTTTTTTAAAAGCCTTTGTCACTCCATATATCACCCTGTCTTACCCCAAATACTCATTTTTAAAAAATACCTCAAAATCATGAACTGCTGTGGTACTCTTGAAATCCTTTACAACCATTATAGTGTCACAGAATCACAGACCACTAGGGATTGAAAGGGACCTTGAAAGATCATGTAGCTCAATCCCCCTGCCAGAGCAGGGTTCCCTAGCACAGGAACAAGTCCAGGTGGGTTTCAAATGTCTCCAGAGAAAGAGACTCCACATCCAACGAGGATGATGAAGGAGATGGAGCACCTCCCTTATGAGAAGAGGCTGAGGGAGCTGGGTCTTTTTAGCTTGGAAAAGAGGAGACTGAGGGGTGACCTCATTAATGTCTACAAGTATGTGAAGGGTGGGTGTCAGGAGGATGGAGCCAGGCTCTTCTCACTGTCCATCTAGTGATAGGATGAGGGGCAACGGGTGTAAGATGGAACACAGGAGGTTCCAGATGAATGTGAGAAGGAACTTCTTCCCAGTGAGGGTGACAGAGCACTGGAACAGGCTGCCCAGGGAGGTTGTGGAGTCTCCTTCTCTGAAGGTGTTTAAGACCTGCCTGGACATGTTCCTGCAGGACTTGACCTAGGTGATCCTGCTGTGGCAGGGGATTGGACTGGATGATCTTTCGAGGTCCCTTCCCATCCCAAATGATTCTATGACCCAGTCCTTCTGACACAGTAAAATTTCACTGACTTTAACCTGAACATGGCAGGACTTGAAGCAACTCCCATGAGGAAGAGCTTTAGAATAAAACTTCAAAACAATTTCTAATTAATTAATTCTTTAAAATATGTTCTATTATTCTGCTGTTATCGGTACCTTCCCTCATTTCTAAGCAAAGGTCATATAATATCTTTTTTTTTTTTTTTTCAAATTCTCTGAGGAAAAAAAAATCATCAGAGACTTGGGAAACTTTTTTCCCAAGCTAAAATAAGTAAACTACCAGGGTTTCATCTTCTGGCAAACCAGCTTCTCCAAGGTCTCGTAAAAATCCTGGGCTGTTACCTCCATATGCCCGATAGAGTTTTATTTTTTGTGTGTGATCATAATTAAAACTGTCTGTCCTTTCTCCGTGCCTTCAGGAGAATGGCAATGAGTCACAAGAGCTCTAAAAATGCTGGAAGGATGTAAGCTGAGGTTGGCTGCTCAGAATTACTTAATCTGCTGTATTTCATCCACAGCAGTGTAGATCTCAAGCACTGCCACCTGCCTCTTGATTCAGGTGACTTCAGAGCAAGTCATAGAATCATTAGGGATTGGAAGGGACCTCAAAAGATCACCCAGTTCAATCCCCCTGCCACAGCAGGATCACCTAGACCAAGTCAGAGAGTCAGTCAGGGTTAGAAGGGACCACAGGAAAGGCTCTAGCACTGTGACAGGAGGCAGAGGTAGCCCTGGGTTTGGCTGAACCATAAAGAGGTCTAACATACACAAATTAACTCAATACAGGACATCATTGTCCTTGCAGCACTAATTTTTACTCTTCTCATGTAATCTGTTGAAATGCTTCCACCAATTTCTGGGTGAAACAGATTATTTTGGTAATACAGGAGTGTTACATGAAAGCTGACACGATGAGTACAGGAAGCACAACGACGACACTGGAACCATTCTCGCAGTGTTATTAAGGGGAGAGACACTTCACCTTCACAATACAATTTAGAAAATCAGTTCGCTGCGATGTCCTGATGGCCTGTAGTATTTTTGACAGATCCTTATTTCTCACACCTCCAGATTTAACTGATTTCTGGTCTTCTCTGAGGAATCTTGGTGCTTTTTTGCCACTTAGAGGAAGCTTGCTCATCAGATGGGTCACCTCCCCATCTCCTAGAGCCCTGGTCTCCTCCCCTCTTAAAATGAGAATGAATTTCAGCAACAAATTCATCTGTTGCTAGAACAGGAGATGCTGGACGCTATAATCTTGATGAAAGCCTTAATAATCTAGTGTGTTCCTGAGGATCTTCTGCATCAGTAATCTGATGCTCAGGGAGGCAAAAATGGATGTTTGGCAGGGTGTTCAGAAGCTCAGCTCCTCCTTGGTGAGTCAGTTATGTAAAACGAGGCAAACACTCATATGCTCTGAATATCCCTCCCAGATTCAGGGAAAAAAGTTGAATGTCATGTGGGACTGACAGCCTGTGTCTAAAGCATCGATGTGTTGGCTGCCTCCTCCGACTTGATGACCTTGGCACTCGCTGCAGTCCAGAAAACCAAATCTCTCTGAAGATCTGGATCTTAGGTAGTAACACGTCGTATTTTCAAAAAGAGTTGGGTACTTGAAGCCATTTGAGGACAGGCAGGGTCAGGGTTTTTAAGCAGATCAGGTTTGCTGATCAAACTGTACAGGGCTGCCCTAACAAAGAGGAGCACAGATCTGCCACGAAACAAACGCTCTAAAAGGGACAAACCCATTCCCAGTTTAATTCTCCTGAAATCAGCACAAGAGGTGAAATTAGAAGGAACCTTCTTGGGGAAAAGATTTTATTTTTAATAAAAAGTGTTTCTGCAGCCAGTAGTAATTTTAAAAGGCTCCCTTTTACCCAATTTATTTTGGTTTCATGGACACATACACAATTATTATTACATGTGGGCTGATCAGTTCCATTTCCTACTGAAGGTTCTTTTTGTCAGTTTTCTTTGGTTTTAGTTTCGTGCTTTATCATCCGGAGGGTCTGCGCTGTGTTCCTGTACATATTTGGTTTGGTGCCCAGAAACCTATTATTTTAACAGGGCTGGTTCATTAGAAGTTATTCCTTTACAGGGGTCCTACCACGCGTAAGTAATTACACATATGCCCTTCTACAATGAAAAGGTACCACAAACACGTTGTTTTTCAGGGTTTATCATCTCTGCCATTCAATAGTCACACTGATTTGACTGATCCCATCATCGAACTTTCTTACTAGAATGATATTTTTTTTAATGGGCGTTAAACTGTCAACACCTCGTTTTCATTCTTTTCCCAGTAAGACTTTCAGAAACTATTAGGACTGTGAATTGTCCTCCGTTCGTGCTGCCCAAGGAAGAAAAAAGCACAGCTGCTAGCACACAGAACTTGTCCAGCCAGCACCAGGAAGGCACTATTCAGTGACCTGCACAGGGACTGACTGTGATGCTCTCTCAAAATCCCTCTCAATGACAAGTTTCTTTACTAAGTCCACACTGCTCTGTGAGGAGCTTTCCCAGGAATATCTCCAAATACACAGTCCAGTTCTTCTTTTCCTCTTTTTTCAGGCTTTGAAAAAAATTTGAATGACTAATTTTAGAGTAGAAGGATCTCAGTGAATTTGTAAGATAAACAAGTAGGAAGAATGACATTTCCCCCGTAACTCCACGTTTCTATGAAGCTGCATCACAGGGCCACACAAGGGCAGAGAAAGGTCTGTGTGACTTTTGCTGAGAGCTGGCAGAGCAGTGTGAGCAGTGTAACACCAGCTCAGGAGCACCAGTTCCAACCTGACCTGAAAAGTAGATGCTGCTTTCAAGTTACACAAATGCCTTCAGAACCGAGATGCCTGATTTGCTTCCTGCAGCTAAGGCAGAACCAGCAACATCATCTATCACACTTGAAGGAGGCAGGATATCACCATCTCCTGGATGTGTTTAAAAGTTGCGTAGGTCCAGAGCTTAGGGACAGGGTTTGGCAGTAGTCTTGGGACAGCTGGGTTAATGGCTGGACTCGATCTTGAAGGTCTTCTCCAACATAAACAATTCCATGATTCAGCATGTGCCTGCTTTGTTCTCATCACTGCCCACCTGGAATTTCAGGTGAGGGGTTTGAACTTCCTTAAGCCAATCTACATCAGCTGACAAACTTGTCGAGCTTTATGTTGACTGGATTACACCTACTTTTTGTTTATCTTGTGCTACCCTGTGTGCACCATTGGAGTTATGCAGAACCTACGTCCTCTGTCCTGTGTTGATGGGACATCAAATGATACTTTCACCCTAGGGGTTCCATAATAGCAGAATTATTCTAAGCTGCACAGACACACAGAAAATTCAGCATTCAATGAAATTTGGAGTTGCAGTACTTACAGTTTAAAATTAAAAATGTTCACAGCATCATTTTAATCAATGGGAAACAGACCTAGAGCAGGAAATACTTCACAGTTGTGGAGAAAGAAAATACAATCAAAACCCAAAGTTATACATTGAGCTACCTTCCCACGTCTGATTCATGTTTGTGTGTAATGTTTGTCCGCTGACAAGAGTTTTCTACTGCAATGTGATTTTACAGTGGTGTCTGGGGAATGGCAGCACCCATGAAGCAGAACAGCAAAGCCAGGCTCTCACTCTGAGTTTGTACAAAGCACTGTAGGATCTGCTTGTGCATCTGCTGGCTTTACACAAGTTCTTCTAAGCATTTTTATAGGTTAATAGTGATTAAATTCAAGCTTAAAGATGTTAAAGATTCTTTTTCTGGTCTTAAGTAGCTAAATTTATTCTCCATTAGTCACATAGTGCAGATCCTGTAAATGTTCACTCAAGGGACAGGGTGGTTGCTCTCGCAGCAGAAGTCTTGCCGCTCAGAGGAAAAGGCAATGGACCTGTTTTTTACAGTTGCAGCACTTTGCATGAGACACCTTTCATCCTAAGCCTCATGGCTATCTAGCCAAAGCAAGAGCTTGAGGCTCTCTTCAAAGAGTCCAGGACATGTGGTATCTCGCCTGACATTTCTCTTTTGAAGAGCTGCTGGAGCAGCACGTGCGCTGTGCTGTTAAAGGCTGTTTTACAATTATCCTGAAAGCCCAGCTGCAGCGTCTGCTTACGGTCGCTCTGACAGCACCTGTGATACCTCTTCGTTGGGAGTTTATAATACGTTGTGTGAAAGCGACGATGCACATATCTCCTACTTAAAGTCCCTTTTCTTCTCTACACGATGAGGCTGCATTGACTGTAATTGCACTCGGTGGGGTTAACTTTCTGTAGCCTGTTCCCTTTGACTTCAATGGCTTGGAATCAAGAATTAATCTCCACGACTTCAATGAGACTCACATCTGATAACGCTGCCCCATTGACTTCAGTGAAACACTATTACAAATTATTCTCATCTCACTTTAATACCCATTTTTAATAGCACCAGACCACTGATTCCACATCCTACTTTCAAGACCAAATGTTCAAACACTTCATCACGACAAAAGCAAACCTCAACACACTTCAGTGGAAACTTGTATCTTGGGGTTGTAGTTTAACTCCTGGTACTGCCCTGTACTAAACAAAGTACCCTTCTGTAAACTTCTTTCAGGGGTGATGGGGGGGAGATCACAAACTCAGAATGATGTTTTCACGACCAAACAGATCAGCACTCCTTCAGCAAAGTCTCATGAAGAGTCTAACATGATGCACTCAGAATGCTGACGTATGGGTTTCTTGCTGATGTTTTGTGTGGTGGTGGAGGGTGTTGTTTAGGGGGAGTTTTGAGTGTTTTTTTATTTGGTTGAGTCTTTTGATTTTTCTTTTTAGAAAACTACAGAATTCTCCTAAGAACAGGCTTGCTTTTATTTCTTAAATAAACTACACCTCAATTATTACTTGGATTTATGACTGCATAAAGTGTGCTGCCTTTCTAACCACAGCGCTGCACTAAAAGGCTCTTCTGACTCTTCTTGGTTTCTCGGAGGAAAAGTCTAATCTCAACCCTTTGGTTTTTTTTTTAAGTCTCAGGTTTGGTATCTGTTCAAGACATAAACATGCCCTCTGATATTTATGCATTGCAATTTGGCTTGTTTGAGCTCTTCAGAGTTTGTCATGTAGATGTTTTTGTTTTAGCGGCTGATTTAACTCGAGATCCATCCCTCCGCGAGCAAGACAATGTTGCCGTCTTCCTTCAGCAGCCAGACAATTTATAGATGAGCTCAGACCAAATAAATCAGGCGAGATGTATTTATAGGTCTAATATACCATATATATTAATATATATTTTTAATCACCATCAGACTGTCACTCTGCAGAAATAATTAGCTGTGAGCAGGGCACACACATCTGCTATGGCAGCAGATACTACCGCTGCTATCCAGGCTAGGAGACTTGAGAAGAGCCAGTGTTTAGAGTCAGTATCCGCACACTGCTTGTGTCCATTAGTGATGAGGTGAGCCGCCGTTTTTCCCTGCACTAATTCACCTCAGTGACTGTCTAACTATAATTTCCTTAGACTGAGCAATTTCTCCATGAGAGAACATTTACAGGAATTCTGAACAAAGAAATATAGATTAGCACTCGCGTTGCCTTCAGTGCATAGTGGTAGGAAAAGGCATTGACTCACCTACTGCTCCACAGCTCCTTTTCTTACAGCATGAGGCCTTGGGAAATGCTGGGTTTCACTTCCTAAACCAGGACTGTGACTCAGGCAATGGTCTCTGATTTGGGCTGACTAGTGGCATCACATTCAAATATAACATTCCCCCCAATCCCACCGTGACTCTAATTGAAAAGGAGAGTCAAATTCCAGCCTCTCTGTGATAGTGAGGATCTAACCCTGGACCCCTTTTGAAAGGCTCGTAGCTATTTTGTCTTCGTGCAGCACCAGAATTGAGACTGAGAATAAGTCACTAGGCATCTGTGTGCAAAACTATGTTATTTTTTAGAGTACGGAAGGATGTAGAATATGACTAAACGAATGATATCAAAATGCAGCCCATACTGGAAGAAAGATGGTTTAGTAATTAAATGGTGCATTCAAGGTAGAATGTTTTGCATATCTCTGGTATGTTTGTCTCTTTCTTTTTCTCTTAAATCCATGTTTTCCCTGAGAAGCACACTGAGGGATACTTTTTTCATTGTTAAGTATCTTCCAGTCTAACAGAGAATATAGCAAATAGTCTAAACTCTAGAAGTTAAATCCTTATCTCGAGCCATGTACGCTGTAGTAACCAAAGAGCATCACATGAGAGTATGTGCACCACCACCTATTACAGAGAGCAGGACTTCCAAGGAAGACAGCACGGCTCGCCATGTCAAGCATCATCTGTTGCAACAACACGTTCAAAGAGCTTACAGCCTCTCAAAAGTCAGATTATTTTGCATTCTTCCCGCTCACGGACTCTTCTTTGCCTAAAAAACAAATGTGAGACACTAACGGTAGTGGAACGAGCAAGGACCCACAATAAGAGTACTCTGAAAGCTAAGAATAGTGTCGCTATTTAAACTGAGTATTTCTTCTGCCTATCTTTAGATATGCAAACTTTGAAGTATTATTAATGTATACCATAAAAAGTGTAAGACGTACAATGAGTTCAAGAAAAATCTTAACCTTGTTTTTTTCCCCTGCTTCGGATGTTTGATATATCAGCTTTAATCATTTTATTAATTCAGGATCTTTTTGCATATAATATCGGCTTTATTATGCAGATCTTCACCCCTTGTGCTTCTCCCTAAGCTGACAATAGTTGAGTAAAACTGATTAGAATCAAAAGTTCAGCTTCAGAAAGAGTAATAGATCACAGCATGTTCTGGATAGAGCTGGTTGCTCTGCTCGGTTGGCAGAGTGACGGCTGGATACGCAGAACTGACGGCAGGGAAAACACCACGGACTGGTGATAACACTCTTCCAGACCCAATGATGACTTCTTAAGGAATTCAGAGATTGCATCTGAAAATTGGAAGAATTACTGCTTATATGATCTGGATATCCCCCAAAAGATTCAAAATTACTTGTTATGCAGGGAACCTCTCTTATGAGGAGAGGCTGAGGGAGCTGGGTCTCTTGAGCCTGGAGGAGACTGAGGGGTGACCTCACTAATGTCTATAAATATGTGAGGTGTGGGTGTCAGGAGGACGGAGCCAGGCTCTTGGTGTCATCTAGTGATAGGGCAAGAGGCAGTGGGTGTGAGCTGGAGCAGAGGAGGTTCCACATGAATGTGAGAAGGAACTTCTTCCCGGTGAGGGTGACACAGCACTGGAACGGGCTGCCCGGGGGGGTTGTGGAGTTGTCTCCTCTGGAGACATTTAAAACCCACCTGGACATGTTCCTGTGCAACTTGGTCTAGGTGATCCTGCTCTGACGGGGGGATTGGACTGGATGATCTTTCAAGGTCCCTTCCAATCCCTAATGTTCTTTTGGTTCTGTGTAACACCTGTGCGACAGCTTTTAGCTGCATGTAGTTTAATTATTTTTAGGAAGAAATATTGATTTAGTCCTGTTAAGGGGAATAATTTTTCTGCTAATATTTTTAATGATGAAAATTCCCATGGTACTATAGCCTGAAACAAAAACATTTTCCAGAAAATAATTGCAGAAATTGAGAAGCTGAGGAGACCAACAGAAATTATTACAAGCTGCAACTAAAAGTAAACGCTGTGATTGCGCAGATGTTGTCGCTGCTGCTATAACAGGTACCTGCAGGAACTCTCTGGTATTTCTTCTTGTTCCAGACTGGAAAAGGCTAAATCTGTATTAAATGAAATGGGCTTGAAAATCTGTAGGAAGTTTTCCCCAGAAGAAAGGACCCATGTCAAAGCACATGGTAGTTGGGCTGGAGGAGTTCCTTGGCTTTTTTTCTGTATCATGTGTGAAGAAAAAGGCAACACCCTTACAAGTAGTAACTTGCACTAACCAGTCCTGTGTCAAGTGACTAGTGAAAAACTCAGCTTGTCTAAATGTGCAAAAACACAGCAAATGTGGTCACTCCTGGCTGTCCAGCTATTAAAAAAAAACGTTGAGTATCCATGTTGAGACAAAGAAAGGGAAAGGTACAATGAAATCTCATTGACTAAGATCGTGATTTTCTTTCTACAGGCATGCACACACTATACACACATACTACACAAACTATACACACTCGATAGCCAAGTACATGCTGCCTCAAATGGGGGCTCAAGGGAATCACAGAACATTAGGGATTGGAAGGGACCTTGAAAGATCATCATCTAGTCCAATCCCCCTGCCACTGCAGGATGACCTAGATCAAGCCGCACAGGAACATGTCCAGGTGGGTTTTAAACATCTCCAGAGAAGGAGAACACTTACAACCAAAGAAGAAAACAGAAGCTCCCTCACAAAGTTCAGCAGGGGACTAAAAAGTTCTCCAGATATTCTCTGGTTTGGTCAACATTAAACTCCCCAAGCAAGAAATTCTGAAGAGTGCAATGTAAGGATGTGACTGAGTGCTGCACCTCTCATCTGGTAATTCTTTGCAGTGGTTACTACTGTGCAGATAGCAGAGACAGAGGTGGAGGTGATGTGTATGGAGGTCTAGCTCTGCACTGGATAAAGCCATCTCATTAAGGTTTCTGATAGACCAAGTACAAATACTGGGAAGGTTTGCTTGCTTTTTTAACCCAAGAGAAGACGTTTGAAATTGGAAGAGGAAGATCTGAGATGTGTTTAAAGTTTGAAGGCCTCCTCTGAGAATGCTCAATGCTTGAATTTCTTGATTAAGAGAAAAGGGAAGAAAGGAATTTGGGCAATCATCTTCCTAGCAGTGAGGACTGGGAGTGCAGAATAATAACTAGCTGTAAACACGAACGGTATTCCGCTAGAGAGTTCTGTGCCTGGGCAAGGAAGTGTTTTCAGACAGGGTAGCTTGCACTCAAGTCCTTGACAATGTGTTTCCTTGCAGTTTTTAGGTGTTTATTTGAAAAATCACTAGCACCAAAGACCAACGTATTTATTTCTGACTCTCATGTATGCCTGAAGCTTCAGAAACAGTTAGCAGAGTCCCAGTTTTACATGGCAACCTCATAGCTACACAGGAACACGATGCACTGTCTTCTTCAGTGAGTGGGAAAACAGTACTGTTATAGAACAGGGAAAGACCTCGGGCAGCTGTCGATGGCTTTAAGGACCTAGCACCGCCTTACACCACACCAGATGGTTTTGGTCTTGACTGGGGCTTCCAACATAGACGGAGGAAGCGCGGGCTTGGGCAGTCTTGTGAATCTTCCTTTTTCATGTTTGTTGTCGCATGACTCAGCAGAGCACTGGATAAAGATTACACGGGGCTGTACCAGGCTTGTCTGAAAAAGCTCCGAGTGAAAGCCTGATGGTTTTTTTTGCTGTATATGTAATTAACTTGGATCTGTTCTCCAAAAGGAATGAGAAGGGAGCATGTTTGATTTCTGTTGCTTCTGAATTAGAAGGGAATGGCTCTGTGGTGAGGGAGAGGCTAAGAACCCTCCTCTAAGAAAAGTCAAAAACCTGGAGCTGCCTATTGGTGCCGTTGTTCCAGGACACATCAGCAGATGCTTCTGCAAATTACTTTGGCTTAGGAACACTGACAAAGGCAGAAGTTAAAGATAAATAAACAAAAGAGAAAAGTATTGACTAGCCTTGTGGCCTTCGCAAGTTTCACTTATCCTCTGGATGAGAGAGCTGGGTCTCTTTAGCTTGGAGGAGACTGAGGGGTGACCTCATTAATGTCTATACATATCTGAAGGGTGGGTGTCAGGGGGATGGAGCCAGGCTCTTCTCAATGTCTTCTAGAGATAGGACAAGGGCCAATGGGTGTCAGCTGGAACATCGAATGTTCCATGTAAATACCAGAAAGAACTTCTTCACAGTGAGGGTGACAGAGCACTGGAACAGGCTGCCCAAGAGAGTTGTGGGGCCTCCTTCTCTGGAGATGTTTAAAACCTGCCTGGATATGTTCCTGTGTGACTTGATCTAGGTGATCCTGCTCTGGTGGGGGGGATTGGACTAGAAGATCTTTTGAGATCCGTTCCAACCCCTAAAATTCTGTGATTCTGTGAGAACCAAAGGGAATTACTGGACCAAAGATCTGAGCACGGCTAAGAACTCAGGTGTCTCCTAGAAGTGCTGGATCAAAAGCATCTACGTGATTTGGTTTTCCACTTTCTGACCAGGCAGTGTGGTATGAATCAGGTTTTTGTGGATGTGGAAGCAGCACAATTTAATGGTGGCCCCAGTTTGTTGCCAGTAAAGTAGCACACTGCTCTGCTTTGGAGGTATAGTGATCATCTTGGAGACAAGGGAAATGGACTCACTGGTGCTACAAATGCCTGGAGGAGCATCTTAGCTCTGCTGGTGTGGATCTTGATCTAGTTTGAGCTGCTAGAAAATTTGTGTGGGATCAACACTGCAGAAGCCTCTGCTGCTAAGAGGTAACTCATTCACCAAAATTTGGGGGCAGAGGAAAGCATAAACCAGAAACTGACTTTAATAGTGATGTTTCAGCCTTGGAAAATCAGTTGTCCTTTGCCTTCATGCAGAGAGCAAATGAGGCCAGCTGACGATAGAGAAAACCCAAAACTCCTTCCTGAGGCAGCTTCCAGTGGTCAAAACAGAGCGCAGGCACACACCTTTGGGCATGCGAGCAACGTGTCGATCTTCCTCCACGGCGGGCTCCCATCCTCGCAAGGCTCCCAGCTGCCAGTACCAATGAGTGAGATGCTCAGATTAGCCTCAAAGCCCAGCTGCATTTTCCCAGTGGCAGCGCAGTGTGCTAATCGCCGAGCCATTGGGATAGCCCTGTAGGGCATTCTTCTAATAGTTTTTCTAGTTCTTCCACTGATGTCCTTATACATCTTTTATGATTTCGATAGTGATGCTACTTTCCCCAGGCACTTTCTTTCTATCTTACTCTCTGCTTGCTTTTCTTTTGAATACAGGGGGGAGGGGGCTACCTTAATCTTGCCCTTCATTCCCAGTGCAACCTTTCAGAAAAGACATTTCCCTCATCTGCTTTTCCAGCCCTGAGCACAAGTCAAGGAATTGTGAAGACTGAAAATATCTGAGTGCTTCCTATTTAAGTTCTGACAGTCTTTTTCCTGACTTTCTATTTAGAGGTTTTGCTTCTAAATAGATGAACAGCCAGTTCTTCTTTGATTCAAAATTTAACTCCAAATATTTTCTTTAAGCTGCACTCATTGCTTTTGCATAGGAATGAAAACAAAATGCAGCACATGGCATCATTTGAGGGGGGGAAATTATGTTATCTTATATAGTTCTAGAAAGAAACTGTATTTTTTTAACTGTGGCTCTCCTCTAATGTGCATGCTGATAAATGGCAAAAAGGAATCCTTTCCTAACTATGAATTTCTCTCGCATTAGACACAGATATAATTCCTTTGGGAATAACGTTAGCAATATAACTTGAGATAGGAGTCGCTGATATATGTGAGGTATTCATATGGAAAATACTTTCACTTGCATGTATGTTATAAAGCTCTTGGAGTATCACAGACAACAACAGTACAGGTCAGTTAAAGAGTTTCCTTATCCCTGTTCTGCACGTATTTTTTTTCTTCCTGCCCGTCCATCTTCTCTTGTTTTCTTCTCCTCTGGTATTTTCATTTCCCTTCTCATCTTTCATTCACTATTATTCAGGGCGCCTTTTGAGGAGCTTCTTTCGCTTCACGCCAACGGTACGTGTCTTGGTAGCAGCAAGTGAAGCAACAGTCAGTGGACACTTGTAGAGACGGTGAGTTGTAAAATAATAAATCTAATATTTAATACTTAGACAGAAGATGTGGACTTTATCTACACTTAATGGGTGGGGAGGCTGATTACTCATTCATAGCTACGCCACTTGTGAATGATGAGGTCACCCCTATCTCAGGAAGATAAATGCCATATCCTGTTATGACATATTCCTTTTATATAAAATTAGTTCAATTTTCTCACTAGTGAGGAATCAGTGTAACTAAAAAATAATAATAAAAAAATCATCACTTGAAGATAAAGGCATTCTGCCACTGTAATTCATTAGATCCTATTTTATTTTATTTCTGCTCTGTTTTGTTCTATCTTATCCTGTTCTACGTATAGTATTTTACTCTCTACCCAAATGATATCTGACTAAAGTGAAGCAAAAATTAGATGATACAATGAAGCTTTGTAGCATTCTCTCTCATACCTGTCACAGGCTCCTTCCAATAGCAGATAATGAAAATTCAAAGTCAAACCATTTAACTTTAAGTAAATGGAAATGAATTTCTAGAGAAGAGATATTTTTTCACCTGTGAAAGGAAGGAACAGTAGTACACTGACAATGGGAATGAAGATATAATATATAATTGTGATAGAGGGGTATATGGGAAGCATAAATATTAAATGTTATTATATTACACGCTGGCATGTGTTTTTAATTTTTATCTTTACTCTGTTTTTGCCTAAGAGAGGAAGATCTACAGTACATTGTTAGAAACAGCAGCCCTCTATTAGAATATTTCCTAGCTTAATCAATACTAAAGGAACTTGCAGAATATCTTCCAATTGTATATGGTATTGAGACAAAACCTATGTCTCTTAGACACCAGAACCTGCCAATAATTTGAGTAAAAGGACAAATAAACCAGATTAAAAATATGGGGCTTTATTTTCATCTCCCTTGCACTGCCATACTGCTGCACCAAATGAATTTAAATCCATCACGGTATGTTGTAGCACTGGGGAAACACGTGGCAAATTTGGTCCATGCTATTTCATATGGCACAGAGTACAAACACGATGATGGCTGTTTTCATCAGCGTGTAAAGTGAGTCTCAGAAATTCTTACTGGATTTTACCATCATGATTAAATTGGGAGAAAAAAAAGATGGAGACCATCAAAATGGGCTTTTTGTCAGAGATGAGATGACGGGGGGTTTTGATTCTACATCTTTTAAGGGCTAGGAGAAGGAAAATGTTTCTGTATTCTGTTGACATTCACAGAACTACCTTTGAATTCTGCTCGTCTTAGAACATACAAAACTATTTGTCAGTAGTCGTGCTGATGCCATGGGACTACTTGCACAAGCAAAGTTATCAAGACTGACCCTTCAGTTACATTAATGCCTAAATTAAGATATTAATGGATAGTCATAAAAGGTCTTACTGCCTACCAAGAGATGCTGGTTCTGCCTACGCAGATGAAAAGCGGTGACTTCAGGGACTAAGCTGAGGCAAGCCTGGCTGGAGGCGGCTCTCTGTCCTGGCTGTCCCTTTGAAACATGGAAATCTGCTTAGAGTTGCTACTGTAAGGCAAGAGAGTGACAATCAATGGATGGAGACTTCGACATGATTACATCCACTCTGCTGCCTGGCCATACATTGACAGACAAAACTACTGTAATGGAGTGATCATTTGGAAAATGGCTACTGCCCACATTTAAATTCCTTTCAGTGTTATTCCATAGCCAATTAGAGTGGTAGCCCAGCCTATATTCATGCCAGTCTTGTACTATATTGTAAGAAAAAGGAAAGGAACAGCTCAGAAGTCTTTAATTATTCCTCCAGCCATTTATTGACCTGCTCTCTAAAGGCCATATACGGGCCTTCATCTGCATGCAAAATTCCTATTGACATCACTGGGACGGCCACAGGCAGATGGAGGGTACTTTGTAAACCTCACATTTTAAGCATCTTGTAGGAGAAAGGTGCAGAATTCACAGTCCTTGAACAAAGTGAGCAGCTTTATCTGATACTGCTCCTTAAACATGGAGTTTGAATAACATTTTTTTCCTAGCAATAACATCCCTCCTCTTCTCCACAAGCTATCTAACCTACACGTTTCTGTAAAGTCTTCATATTTAACACTCAAACAATTGATATCCCTACAGTATAAACAGGATAGATAATGAATATAAGTGGGATAGAAAATTAATCCTACTTGCGAGGGAAGAGAGTCATAATTCACTTAGGCTTCTCAGCTCTTACGTTATGAGGTCTTCAGCTAACTCATGGGATCCATTCCACATCCCACAGATGCTCATTATGAATTCTTTTTATGTGCAACATGTGGGGACTAACCAGTTTCATATCTCCTGGTATTAGCTCCAATCCAAAGCACTTTGTATTAAAACGGAATGCAAACACAGATGCTATTTAATACAAAGGATTTGAATGCACTATCTGTTTTAACATAAAGTTGGTGCGTCTTAATTTGGTTTGGAACAGCAACAGAAAGTCAAGATAGAAGGATATTGTTAGATTAGGAGCTGAGCTATGAGTCCGAGAGGCACATGGATGGGAAAAGGGGAGACTGGCCCAGGTGATGGCTCTGATTTATGGAAGCAAAGGTTACCCCGCCTTCGGGGCAATGGGGCAGCCTGGGACATCTGCTCCCTTCAGAGATGCTGCCATGGCCTTTCTGACACCACGTATATGCTGGAGTGCAACCTGTACTCTGTCCCACGAACTCCTCCAGGGATAAGCCCTGCTTTCCTCAGTCACCAGTACCACTGCTGCTTGCGTCAGGGGCACCAACCCAGAGTGGTACTTCCTTCCCCAGCTGCCCATTCACTAGGCTGGCCACGACTCCAGTTCTCCCCGCATTCACAACCCTTTTACCTTCTGCAACCAGCAGCTCGGAGCTACAGGTCCGTCTCTTCAGGGTCACCCCAGAACCGGGTAGATACGGTGGAACCCTTTTAGGAAAGGGGGGTCTCTTATTCCCCCACTCCCCAGACTCGACTCGCAGCTGTTCCCCACTCCTGCCCCCCGGGACGCGCTTCTCCAGCTGCAGCGAGGGGAGGCGTGGAGCGCAGTCCCCGCCGAGCACCACGGCGAGCTGGACTCCCGCATCCGTGCCCGCGTACTAGGGCGGGGGAACGGCCGACGGTGGTTGCAGAGTAGGGCCGAAGGGTCCCACCGCCCACCCGCGCTCCCCGCCCAACTTTCCGCGCTTCCGCCTCCTCCGCGGGATAAACCCTCGTCGGAGGGGGAAGAGGGCAACGTGGGGGTGGCTGGGGATGACCCGGTACCGGTGCGGTGCTGCAGGCGGAGGGGAGCTGGA